>CAKALU010064414.1:31650-80722 GCA_916700995.1 Hozukius guyotensis
AAGCATTTTAGCTAACAAGCTAACACTTACAAAGCAACGTGTCCTCATACAACGGTTTGCATGATATCTTACGAAAAGTTATTCCTCATTTTTTGTGCGTTTTCCTACGACTGTCCAGTTTGGGTTAAAATAACTACTGAGATGGTGTTACTTACGTACGGATGTTACGTGACAAAAAAAGTTATTGTTTGGGTTAAAATAACTATGGACGTGGCGTTACTTGAGTACGGAAGTTATGTGAAAAATAGGTTAACGTTTGGGTTATAATAGCTACGGAAGTGGCGTTGCATAAGTATGGAAGTTACGTAAGACAAATAAGTCATTGTTTGGGTTAAAATAACTACAGAAGTGGCGTTACTTGAGTACGGAAGTTATGTGACAAATAAATCAATATTGACTTTTGGCAAAAGTCCAGTGTTCTTTGACCCACCCATCCACCCCGACCTCCTCCCTATGCGGAATTTGTTGCTCTTTATACTTCCTGGTTCATGATTATGTGGATTACATACATATTGCATGGGATATAAACGAATTCCACTGCATTAGTTTTTGTAGGTACTGTATAGCTACAAACAGTGTATGAGAACAACCTGCACAAAGTTAGCTAGCTAACAACACTTAGAACTTTTAATTTAGTTTATTTGACATAGAAAGGAGACATTAAATCAAAATATCTAAAAAAAATAAATAAAAATCAATTAAGTACAAAAGATGAAGATTAGAGACACATACTTGGAGATGAAGATATTGTTACAAACTTGGAAGCATATTCATAACATACAGTGGAGTTGAGGGGTTTAGCAGGTAGTTGCTGATATGATTAATGAGCTACTAAAAATAATAAAGTGTGATTCGTACAGACGAGACAAGACGAGACGGTGCAACTAGGCTGAGATATCACATTTCCCTCATGACTCAAGTTAGATAAAAATAGTCATGCCACTATTCGTCTAGCATAATTTCTGGTAATGTTTATGCAAAAATGTGAACATTTATTAATTACCTTTTATTACAAGGCTCCATGCAGTGAAAGTGATCACCTATTAAATTTAATTTTCCCAATTACTGTTTGCTCTTACAAGCCACAACACTTTCCTGATGATATTTCTATCCTCTGAGGGAATGTGTTATAAAATAAAGCATTATAAATTGTTTCAAAGATAGAAATTCATGCCTGGATATTTACTGAGTTTGTATTCCAGGTACCCGTTATGACAGTCACACAATCTCCGCCCCCCTCGTTCGCCATCTCCGTCCGCCTTCTTCGCCACCTCGAGAGAACAAGGTCTCATCTGCTGCTTTATTTCACACTTCACTTGCCATATTCTTCACCGAGCAGGACCTGCGACTCATCAGAGCCCCACACCGGCTAGAGAAATGTTATGCAAATGTTCCAGTGGTGTGTGAAAAGTGGAGAGGAGGGGAAGCATATTTGAGCAGAACCCTCATCCACTCCCTGCATTAGTTCTATTTTTAAAGGGCAAACTATTTCCTCGATGGCTATAATGAAAACATCTTTGGCTAAGTGAATATGAGTGTCCGTAGAGGAAAATACCAGCAGGGCAACAAGGTGAAGTGAGAGGCAAAGAAGTTTAATCAACCCCAGCTATGGGAGTAATAAGAAAAATAACATAAAAGGTACAATGTAAAGGATTTGGCGGCAAAGCGGCGTGGTTGCAGATTACGCCTTTCGCCTCGCTCAGAGGCCATCCTTACCATAATAACCAACACGTTCTCGCGTCACGCCCCTTGGCGTCACTTTATTTTCGGCATCAAAACCACTATAGTTACCCTTGGCGTCACTTTAGGATTAGGCAACAAAACCACTATAATTAGGTTTAAGAACTACATGGCTGGTCTTAAAACTTCTACGTTTGTAAAGTGAAAATGACACTGAACGTTGTGAACACGGGACATGAACGAACAGCTGATTGTAACGTGACGCACGAGACACGAACAGGAGGTCTCCTGGATGAAAGCCTTGTGTTTGTTGGACCCGCCCACCCCGTGTGTCTCTTTTCGCTCTTAAAACTACATCACCACACTCCCGGCGCACTTGGAGCGCTTCATACCGGCGCTCAAAAGTGCCTTCTACGACGGTACCGAACACGATGGCTGTGACAAAGCCTCGGTATTTGACGCCCTTGGAATGAGAACGGGTTGTAATAACACTACTTTGGGAGCAACGGAATTCAGACAGCGGCTGGCGGTACCACGGTTTTGTACTTTGCGGCTCACGTTACCGCAGTTTCACAAGCGTGTCGGAGAACTACGGTGGCCTTCAGGTAATGCAAAAACTCAAAAAGCTCTTGCTAGAGCCAGTGTTTGTGTTCTGGGCTACTGTAGAAACCAGCCCCGTCTCCTAAAAATGATGTTCCCATATAACTAAATTGCATTCTCAATTACGTTTGGAAGGAAATGTATTTTGTCGCGGATTACATTTGTCTTTTACATATCACAAAAGCCTTTGTAAGTCAGTGGACGGCTGCAAAGAGTGGCGTAGTACAGCGAGCAACGTTTAGAGCAGGTGACCTAGAATATCGAGCAACTATGAAAGAAAATACGTTACAGAATATTAGTGGATATAAGATAATCCACTACTGGTGGGCGGGAAGGGAGGTAGATGGGTCCAACAAACACTGGACTTTCTGCCGGAAGACTGCTGTTTGTGTCCCGTGTGAAACATTTTAAGTCGTTTTAAGCAAAACCATGATGTTTTTTACTAAACCTAACCCAGTAGCTTTGTTGCCTAAACCTAACTAAGTAATTTGTGTTCCGTTTTCATTTTTGTTTTGTTTCAGTTTACAACATGAATCAAGTTAAAAACTGTTTAAACTGCAACCGTAATTCGGGAGAAAATACATTTCTCTCAAAAAACTTATTTTGGTTATGCAGTTTAGCTGTATGGGAACGTAATTTTGTGAGAGACAGGGTTGGTAGAAACGTGGCGGTGCAACATGGCGGACTCCGTGAAGAGGACCCGCTCCCTATGGAGTAAACAAAGTAAAACAAAAACACAACGATCTTAGTTTCAGACGAATACACACTAATGAAAACATAGTAGTGAATATTATATTATATTTCTGCTTATAGATCCCCCAAAATGCCAAACACTGTTCCTTTAAGTGAAATAAGGTATGGCTGTATGACTTGAGCAGTAAAGGAAATGAATTTGATAAATAATGGAGGTATTTTTCTAGAAGATACTACCATTCATCTCTGCTGCCCTGGTGAACTCAGTTTCACCCCAGTGTCAAGGTGTTCTGTTTTAAGATCAATCTTTGCCCCAACTTTAACCACTTTTGCATCAATACAATATTGACAGTAAGAGCAAACTACATGGTTAAATATTTACAGGTAAAGTGTTGGACATGGTGTGATTCTAACATTGTGTGAGGAGGGAGTACTGATGAGGACTTGAGAGGCCAGTGAATGCGACATCCTGACACTCACGTCTGAAAATGTGTTTCACAGGAAGATTTTTATCACCAGTGACATGATATGGCACACACATAAATGTCACTCCATGCCATGTATTACTATGTGATTTCATTTAGTGCCTGTCCTTTGTTCCCAGTTGATATTGTGCTGTTTAGCGCTGCTTCTTTTATGTTCTGAGACACTTGCCACTGGGCTGATCTGATCCTTTTCATGCCCTTGGCATCCAGACACCGGGAAATGAGAGTAAATTGAATCAGCGCGGTGAGTGACAGAAGCATTATGGTTCGGAGGTTGGCCGTCAGCAGCCAAACTCTCGACAGGAAAGGAGAAAAAAAAAAAGATGAATCACAGGAGTTTCTGTAGCTCTTATTCAATAAGGTATATAGTTAGTAGGGATGCAAATACATTATTTGGATAAGGACATATAATGCGCTCTGAACAGATACAAACATCTGAATGTTATTGACAAAATTTGCGACAAACGTCACATCACTTCTTCTCAGAGTCATGACTTGGTTTCTCTGCATACTGCTACCAAAGTGGAATACAGTCTTTACAGTGGATAATATCATCCATAAATCCATTGGGAAATCATCTTCTGTATCAAAATAATAGAGGTGATCACAGTGCAAACACTAGTAGCTAAAGTAGCTCGACCTTTCATGACGCAGATTTGTAAAAAAAATGTAAACAAATCAGGCTAAAACCACAAATAATGTTACGACCGGCTCGAAAGCCGCAACATGAAGATGGACGCAACATTGGGTCAGAAGCAACAAGATACAATATTTATTTACAACAAGTCAAAGAGGATAACATGAGGGAACACAGAGAGCTGTGTCTTGCGTCAAGGAGTGTGAACAGAGTAACGAGCCTCCTATATAGATCCAGCTGGCAGCTTCACACAGGTGCCCTCAATCAATAATCAGGGAGCTGCACGTAGAACACAAAGACATAGAACAGACACACACAAGCTATAGAGAAAGCTTTGAGTCCAGTGTTCAGACTTTCCGCCAGGTTCATCCTCAATATGATTTTAATCAGTTTGTTGAGCAGTGCAGAATAGAGCTTTTCATCTAGCATCATCATCAGGACAAAATTTAAATTTTTTGTCCAGTAATTCATACAAAACAAATGACATCCCCATCAGCCTTAAAGTGGCAGTAGGCAGTATATTTTTGGCATCATTGGGCAAATATTGCCATAATAACCTTTCAGCATATTGTAATTCAAGTGTTCTGAGAGAAAACAAGACTTCTGCACCTCATCATGGCTCTGTTTTCAGGCTTTAGAAAATCTAGGAATCTGGACTTTGACCAATCACAGGTCATTTCAATGAGAGAGCGTTCCTATTGGCTGTGCTCCGGTCATGTTAGCGAAACTTGGTGTTCCTTCAGCAGATTTCATACTGGCAGCGGCGTCACAAACTTTCTCATTTTACAGCTAAACCGTACACTACAAGATGATTCTGAAAACATTTGAGGCGAGAAATAGGCATTAAAGTAACATAATATTGATTCATATTTGATCAGCACTGCCTAGTTTCACCGTTTGGTCGGAGTTCGCGAGTGATTGACAGCCGGCTCTCATAGACAGCAGCTGGAGAGCAGACCTCAGATCAGCTCTGACTGTTTGTTAGGAGCCCTGGAAGACACTGAGGAACATGATTTCTTTCAGATTACCCGTTTCATGTACTACTGTCACGATATAGCGTTTTATAAAAATAACTTTTTTTTAATCATATTTGCTCCAATCTCGCCGACTTCAGCTTTAACTGTACTTTTTTTAGTTTAGTTCCAATTAGTACATTTAAGCATGCTAACATGTTCAATAAAATGGTAAACATGACACAAAAAGTATTGGTTTTCATGGATAATAATTTATTTTCACGTGAAGCTCCTCCCACTGCATCCACAACATTCTTTTTTTAAATTATGCAATATGATTAGCTAATGGTGGCACGGTGGTGTCGTAGTTAGCACTGCTGCCTCACAGCAAGATGAGTGTGTGGAGTTTGCATGTCTGGCAACCTGTCCAGGGTGTACCCCGCCTTCACCCAATGTCAGCTGGGATCGGCTCCAGCCCCCCCGCGAGGATAAGCGGTTACAGAAGATGGATGGATGGATGATTAGCCAATAAGCTATTATGACCCATTTTTGTCCATAGCTTAAAGAGAATTCATGTTTTATGGCCCTTTAAGCTATTGTGACTTGTATTTTCCTACTGGTGAAACCCCCTGTTTTATTTCCACTATTCATTTCCACCCGGACCATTATCCTGCACTCACTGCATTTTACATATATATATATATATTTTTGTCTACCACAGAATTCTATTTCATATTACATTTGATCTTTTTTTATTCAATGTTATATTATACCATATTGTATTCCAATATTTTAATTTCTGCACTATTTTGTATTTATATCTATGTCTTGGATTCTCTTTTTTTTTTACGGCGTGTTTTTTTCTTTAATACATTTTGTAGAAGCATTGTTGGAAGGAGCCTGAGAACAACAATTTCATTGCCAACGACTGTTCATCTATAACTGTTATGCATATCACAAATAAAGACGTAAAGCGGCTTGAAACAGCCACACAGCTTTTATTTAAACTCAGTTTAGACTTAGTTGTCTTTATGCCTCTGCATCGGCGACAGCCAGGGCCGGAGGATGACTGATTAGATTTTGGTAGTCAAAGGTCGAAGGTCAAGGTCACTGTGACCTCAAGTCCGTCCCATACTCGAGAACGCAAAATCTTAGGAAACGCCTCGAGCGAATTACTTCAAATTTGGCACAAACATCCACTCGGATTCAAGGATAAAACTGATTCGATTTTGGTGGTCAAAGGTCACTGTGACCTCACAAAACACGTTTTTTTTTGCCATAACTCAAGAATTAATATGCTAATTATGACAATTTCACAAAAATGTCGAACAGGATTAAATGATGAAGTGATGATATTTTGGACAGACATGGATGTAAACTGCAACTTGACTGGTTGGTGGAGGCAAACAACCACGAGGCGACAATTCTAGTTTAAGGATGGGTTTCAAATACAAATCATGTTTAATTATTTTATTAATTTACTTACATGGTTAATATATTATATAAATTTGTATATTTTGTTGACTTCCTAAAATCCAAATACTGATATTTTTAATAACTAATTTATTACATAAGAGTATCACAGTCAAGACTGTCTCTAAAAGCTTATTTGAATATGTGTAAACTTCTCAAACATTTCTCTTTAGATTAGACAGTTGTAAAGTAAACACTTGCCTCGAGAGGCAAAGAGAAAGAAATAGAGGATATAATCTAAAGGTTAGCTATTAATTCACTTCTCCCTGGGGACACAACTGCCAAGGTCATTCAGCACCATGGCCCTGAGTATTTCTCACCTCTGAAGCAAATGAGCACCGTGTCATCTTACATCTGGATGTGATGGCTTTTATTTTCTGAAAAGCTCCATCCTGCTGTCAGCATCTACACTCTGAGTAAAGCAGTTCATCCCGGCACCGCTACAGGATCTGCTGAATACGAGGGGGTAAATGCCAAAGAGAATAAACAGGATTCACACTTTTGATGGTGATTCAGGCTCTCGGAGGATGTTGTTGTTGTTGGGTGTTGTTTTTCGCTTTGTTTACTTTTGATTTTAATAAGAGAAAAATGTCTCTCCTTCTTCTTAGTAACACACACCTCTCACTTCATCCTGCCTGTTGGTGAACTACTGTTCAAGCTCAATACTCCAGATACTGCAACTATTAAACAAAAACATTTTAGTAGCTGGGAAGGAATATGCAGCTTGTATATTTATCCAAGGTCTTTATTTGTTTTAGCTGTGGATTTGTAAAGGATATGCCAATAACCTTGTAATATCATGGGGAAAAAACAACAACACCACTTTATTTTACAGTCCCATTTCACCTTGGTGTCTGAAGGGAAGATTATAAGCTATTTCTCACTGATCACTCACGTATGCATGCATGAACATTCAGCAGAAAAACTAATCTCAGGTTACCAAACACAAACAACCTTACAAATATACCTGTTAGAATGTAGTAAATAATTAAAGGTGCAATATGTACAATTTCTATAACCACAAAGTGACCGTATTTGTGATAGTTGAACCTAACCAAGTGTGCCTAAATGTATCAAAAATGTAACCATAGAGTTGTCACACCATTATACAGATGTATTTTCCAACAGTTGTTTTGGAAGGCACGGACAAAAGATGGCGTCCTGTTGATTTGGCATCAGATCAGAAAACGTTTATATGTGTTGTTCTAGTGGGCATGGAGGACTTGTTGGCTCTGTGAGGCTGTATTTAAGCACAGCCGTGCTTTGGTGTAACTTCAGCATGCTTTACGCTCACAATGACAATGCTTACATGCTGATGGTTAGCAGGTATATATATATTATATATATATGGCGTATAAATAGCACAACATTCTAATTTCCTCGTGTCATGCTTACGCATTTTAGGCTTTTCGCGTATCATTTATACGCCAGGGGCTGCACAGTGGTGCCTCACAGCAATAGGGTCGCAGGTACCCAGCTTGGGGCCCTTCTTTTCTCCGGGTTCTCCAGCTTAGGTTAGGTTAATTATTGACTCTAAATTGTCCGTAGGTGTAAATGTGAGCGTGAATGGTTGTTTGTCTCTATGTGTCATATACGCCATAAACAACATAAAATAAGTATGGAAAACATGTCAGAAACATCACTAACGTAACTTCAAAATAACTCAACACTTTTCTCCTGGTTGAAAGTCCTGTGTTTGTTGGACCCATCCACCTCTCCTACCACCCACTATAAGTAGTCTTTCTTAATTTATATGCAGTGCTGCATATGCAGTTTATATATAATATAATGTAAGAGAGATATATAGTAGTGACAGTCAGTGGCACTAGCTATTTACAGACCAGCAGTTTTCCAGATTCAGACTTATCTTATTTGTGTTGGTGTACCTGTAAATAAACAGTGTATGTGTCTGTGTGTGCCCTATGCCAACGACTAAGCCTGCACACTAATCTTGTTACAGCTGCAGTGAGAAATGCTGGAATGGAACTACTTTGTACAATATTGAGTCTTGGCTGCAGAACATGATCTCTTCACAACTTTTCCACTGCAGCCCGCCTTGATCAGTAGCTTAGTTATAGAGGAGGAAAAAAAATCTCACAACAAACTTAAATAAACTGCTTCCTCAAGCATGAATATTGATGTCTTTCTCCTTTAAGTTTCATTTGGAGCTTAGAGGTATAAGACAAACTGGCCATTGCCACAACCCAATGCATAATTGAGCTTGTATAGAATACCATTTGGCTACTTGTTTGAAGAAAAAAAAATATAAATAAATATTCTGTCCAAGCAAAATTAAGGATATGCTCATTGCATTAATTAATTCATATTTTTTTATATCAAATATTTCCTGCAAAAAAAAAAGAGCTCTAAAAACCGACTGTACACTCCCTGCCCTGCAGCATCAAACAGCAGACTGACAAAGTTAGCAGTTAGCTGTTGAACAAAGTCAAGCATTCAGCAGCTAAAGAGAAAGATAATTCCCCACAGGAGTTAGTGGAGACCAAATTGGAGGTTGTAGGACAGTGAATATTTGAAGAACATTTATCGGGTGGCCAAAGACACAACCCCAAATAAATGCAAATTTTGCTCCCACTCTGTCTCATGGGAAGGCGTATATATATATATATATATATATATATAGTAGGACATTACAAGGATATTCTGTGTGTCATGAGAATGCATTACAGCCTTTTTGTGTGTCAGTTGTACGCCTGTTTTTACGTGTCATTTTTATGCCATGCAACAAAACTACGGTAACGTCCACAGTTAGGTTTAGGCAACAAAACCACTTAGGTTTAGGAAAACATCATGGTTGGGCTTAAAATAAGTATGTAAACTAAAGTAAAATACGTATAGAAACAACGTAACAGAAGTACGGAAAACACGTCACAAACATCACTAATGTAAATTAAAAATAACTCAACAACACTTTGGGATAAACACAGATCGCGTGGTTGAAAGTCCTGTGTTTGTTGGACCCATCCACCTCCATAAGCGGTCATTCTCACTTGTCATTCTACATCACTAGCTCTGAGCGTAGCATATTTACACATGCAGTCAGTACAGACTACATGGCTTAAAAATGACATGCCAAAAGCATTCACAGCATTCTCAGTGCACACAAAATGACTTGCGATTACCGTGTCATTCATACATTTAGTGCGACCATGCTGGTTGCTCTATGTCTGCTGGATGTGTAAATAGGCAACATTCACTCATTCATATGAAGTCATGTCTGGCTACCTGGCGAATGTAAGTCCAATATTTATATATCTTCTTTTAGCTCCGTTTTTAGTTTTCACTAACTCCTAAATAATATAGGGGAATAGGGAAATATCACATTTTTTACCTGCTAAATGCCGCACTATGTTCTACCATTTGGTGTTGGGCATGCAATGGGTTTTTATAGCTTTTCCACTGAAAATAGCTGCGTGCTGAGGCCAAAAAAGACAATATGAGAGCAAGAGTGAACCAAGACAGTAAAGTTTCCAGGCAGAAAACCCAAACACTGAGTTGAATTATGTTATAAAAAGCTCTGTTGATCTGAAAGGAACTGCTGAATCGGGTGATAATTCTCTTGTGGGATCGTCACTATGAGCGACCCCTTTCACATTACACAGTCATTTGTTCCATTGTTAATATAAAAAACATCACTGCAGCTGATTCACTCTTTGTATTTTGTGTTGTATCGTTCGAAAATTACATTCTGAATCTGATTTATGTTAATTAGAGATGTCTTATTTGTATGCATGAAAACATTTTGATCATCACCACCTGAAAAGCTTATTCAGTTTTCTTACTGCTGGAACAAATTTTGCAGTTCTACACCAAGAGCCCTTCCTGGAACCGCTATTTTTCAGTGTGGTTGACATCATTGTTGTGTGTGACATTATCTTGTTGCGTGCCATTAAGCCCTCATAAGTTGATTTGTCAACACATTGTAAAGTATAAAAGCATGAAGCCTGGGATGACATGTATGAGAATAATAGATGGCCAAGGGGGACATTAACTCGCCCGTCTATTAATTGCTCTGACTGTTGTCTGCAGCCTGACATCATGAAAGAAAGAGCTGGTGCACAGCCTGCCAACAACAAGCACACTGAATAAAGTGCATTAGCTTGGAATAAAGCAGCCGGTTCTCATTCCCAGGTCGTCAAATACCAACGCTTTTTCACGGCCGTCGGCGTTAGATACCGATGCTTAAGGCACCCTATAGCGTTGGTATGAGATGCACCAGGTTTTCCATTAACTACAATGTAAACTCATCTGCGTCAATATTAAATGCTCAGGGAAAGTGCACCGGGAGTGTGGTGACATATCTTTAAAAGCAAAAAGAGACAGGCGGGAGTGGAGGTGGACGGGTCCAGCAAACACAGAGTTTTCATCCAGGAGGCCGCTAATCGTTTCCTCTGTGTTACGTTACAATCGTCTGTTTGTTCATCTCCCCTGTTCACACCGTTCAGCGTCATTTTCACTGTACAAACATAGTAGTTTTAAGCCCAACCTTGTTGTTTTTTCCTAAACCTAACTGTAGTGGTTTTATTGCCTGAACCTAAACAAGTGTTTTTGTTTATTTCACAACATGAAGCACGTGTTTATAGGCGTATTCCGTGTCATGAGTACGCATTTTCGTCTGTCATTTGTACACCGCTTTTCGCATGTCATTTGTACGCTACGCAAACGTCCGCAGTTAGATTTAGGCAAGAAAACCACTAACTTACGTTCAGGCAAGAAAACCACTTAGTTAGGGTAAGGAAAAACGTCATGGTTGGGCTTAAAATAAGTAATACACTAAGTAAAACACAAACGGAAACAACTACAGAAAAACACGTCTCAAACGTCAACAAAAAACACGTAACTGTAACTGTCAACAACGGTCTCAAACATAGGTCTCCTGGTTAAAAGTCCAGTGTTTGTTGGACCCATCCTCCCCACCCGCCCACCGTAAGTGGTCTTTCTCACTTTTAATACTACGTCACTAACGTCTTACCGTAGCATTTATACGCAGATGCATTTAAATTACAGTCAGTACAGGATACAGGGACACAAAAGACATTGCGGAAATCAAGAAAGGCGTACGCTAAACACCTAGCTAAACACCTAGCGCATTATCGTGGCATTTCTACGCCTTTTTGTGCAAACGGGCTGGTAAATGACAAGCTGGGATGAGAATGCGTTGAGAAAAGGCATTAGATGCTGTTTAGTGTAATAATACCTAAACCTTCACTTGACAGTTTTACTGCATCACACAGAAAAAAGGTTGATCTCTAAATGATTAGCTTTTGATAGTGGCAAACAAGACTACAGTAGTTACACAGGAGCCTCTCTGTCAATGGGACGAACTTATGACAAATTCATGCTGAATTTAATCCATTATTAACTATTTACATAATTGATCAGATTGTCTGCAGGCTGTATTAATAGAAAGTGACAGTTGTTAAGATGAGAGGTTTCGCGGGGCGCCGCGGCGGGTTCGGGGAGTCAAGCAGCTGATTTAATACGCCATTTCTCCCGCCCCCTGTGGCCTCAGAGTCGGATGGCGTCGAGACCATCGGAGGGTCTTAATGAGCAAATCGAGTTAGGTGAATCACCACCTGTACCCCATCAAACAAGATGATTTGAGCCGCAGAGTGAGTGAGCTCTGGCGTCGTTTGTCTTCCCCTCTGGTTTCCCCGGGATTATATGGGCCATATTTATTATCAGTGACAAATGTAAGGGATACGGTCTACCTGTCACAGCGGGAGACACTCTGACAAAGTCAAACCAAACAAATAATACGCTTTAGCCTCGCTTGGACTGTCAGTGATTCACATTTGCCCATTAATATTCCATGACAAAGAAAGTGGTTACACATATCATTGTTGCCACAAAAAGCCCAATAAACCTGTAATAATTTAATGTGTTGACAGTTTACCATCCTTTCTTTGTTGGAGTCAGACTCCCCGACTCCTGGCTGTGGTCCATATTTGATTTTAAATATCATTACAGAATGTTTTTTTCCCCGCCTTTACCTACATTTTGCTCATGTAAAGAGACACAAACGCTGACATGCAAACACGCTCTGACAGCAGCAATGATACTGAACTGGTGTTAGCTGTTGGTGGAAGAGGGAGACCTTTGATGGCTAATTAGTGCAGGCAGCTGTCAGAACAGTACTGGCAGAGATATGAAAGTTTCCATACTACAGTTATATTTATGCTTTCGCAGCTCGCTTTGTTCTCTCAGGGATTATTGGGTTGCCGAGGACGCCGCTGGAGAGAAGGAGAAGAGGAGAGGGGGAACATCAGATTTCCTCTTCCCGCGCTGGATGTGACCACATTAATTATAGATCTTGGGAAGCAGCAGTTACTTTCATTCGGCATATTTTTAGAATATGAGAGGCTGATTTATTTCTTTAATCAAGACGACAGGTGTCAGCTCGGTTCAGAAAAAAGATACTGAAAGCTGCTTAAAGTTGTCAGACGGTGACATTTTGAGCAGGCTGAGGTGTGAAGCGTCTATTTGTGAATTCTTGCCTGAGGCTAAAGGTGCAGGTGAGGACTTTACAGTACATGTTTTAAGGGTTTCAAGTCGCTATACTAACTAACCATTTACAGTATAGGGTGCAACCTGAAAGCCTCTTCATCAGTCAGGACCAGGGGTGGACAGAAAGTCTAAAGAAGTACTTAAAATTTCCTAAAGTAGAGGCGATATAAAAAAAATGAGCAACTTCTTTAAATGCAAATATGCTCTGCAGTAAAAGTGAGAGAAATTTAGTACATTTCCCAGCACAGAGTTTCCTTCCATCAAAGCACGATGGAAATCGTTCCACAGAGAGAAAGCTCAAGAACTCTCCTACCTGATCAGTTTTTCATAAACTGGGTATTCCTAATGTCTTTTAATGGTTAAATCATTCATATATCTAGCTGTGTGAAGTTTTATTTGCTCCATGTGTCAGCTCACCAGGTCGCATCGGTTCTGATAGATATGAGTTCAAATCTTAGGCTTTGCACAACAGCTGATTAATGGAAATGTTCAGCATTCAGAAATGAAGCAACTTGCTTGAAACTAGTCAAACTACTATTAGAAGAAATAAAGATAACATGCATCATGGAATTCCAGTGAGAGATAGCAGCTGGTAGCAATGATCATGCTAACCAAGACTACACAAAAGGTTAGGGTCATGTCTAGAAGTTAACCCCCCAAAAACATGCAAAAACTCTTGCGAGACGAGACTTGCCAGACGACCTATCCAACTTTAACCAATCAAGGTCAATGCCTAACCTTAACAAGAGTTTCGTAACTTGGGGGTTACCTTCTAGACACAGGCCAAAGTAAGCTCTAAAGGTAGTGAGGTTTCATCCCGAAACATGAAACAGCAGCACATAAAAAAAAAAGTTATCAAATTCAGAGCACAGAACATCCTTCATTGGGCATATTATTATTTAACGTCAACATGTATGAAATTCCAAAATCCTTCTGTTTCCTCAAAATAGCCCATATATATACAATTAATCAGTCACAGTCACAGATTTTTTTTCTCTGTCAAATATTTTAACGTGATGAATTTTCCATCCAAAGCCATCAGTCTGCACCTCTATCAGCTGTCAACAAATCCAACACTGAAACTCATCAAAAGCATTGATCATAGAGCCTGACAACTGTTTGCATGATTCATTTAACAGCTATTAACACACAGTGACGTCTAAGCCAGGTATAATGGTCATTGCTGGTAATGTCTAAGCCTATGGCATCTAACATGTTAGACCTTTATCCAATCATAATCAACCATTGTGTAGCCGAATACAATTGAAATCAAAACGAGCCCGACATCTAACCCGCCACAGTCTAGGTAGGCCCGCCACACTTTCATAATGAACCAAAAATGTTTTTACTCTTCTCAACGGGTGGGGTCCACGCAATCTGTGGGGGACTCCACTCGGCGGGTCAGGGAGGATCCCGTTGTGGGACTTCTCCCCAGAGCTGGCTGGCCTTCGCTGGCCGCAATTCCTCCAGTGCAGACTCTTTTGCAGTTACTAATTCAAATAATCAGCAGGCGTTTGCACAACTTTACAAATCTACTCCGCCATATTTACCGTAAAGACTCTCACATTGCTACAGAGGGCGGCAACATTGGGTTTGCCTTTTGTTCCAGCATCTTAAAGCACTTATCAGTGAATTTTAGAGCTCTTGTGGCTGTCTGAGTGCTCCCAAGTGCTTCTGAGTGCTTCCCAGCACTGCTGTCTTAGAGTACTGAGCCTTTTTGTTTTTTCTCATTTGTGGGGCCACCTTTGAGTAAATTAAATACAGCATAGATCTCAGAGAGGTGCAGCTCTAACCACACACAGGGCCCTAATATGGGGAGGCCCTCAACAAGATGTGGACTTAAAAGTTAGAAGATTTTCTTTTCTTGTGATTGGTCCAGACTTCACACATGATAGTAATGTCATAAATGTTGTCTTTTACTTTTTTAGAAAGAGAAACATTTTTTTTTGTCTCTGTCGTGTATTTAAATTTAACTTTTAATAATTAAAAATGAAAAATAATGTATTTTTTTCCCTTATGAGTGCAGCTCTTGATCGCCGGTTACGTGATTGGCCACCGCGGCGTGACGTCGGGTTGCATTTCTCGGCACCCCCTGAGGCCGCCGCCGCAGCCCAAACGCACTACCCCCATTCAAAATGAATGCGAGGGCGTTTTTGCCGCTCTGCCGGATCTTGTATGAATGCAGCCTAAGACCTGCATATGCACAGGGCCCAGATTTTTGCGCTACACCACTGCTTGTCAGAGTCAATTGTCACACACTAACCAGTAGAGGATGTCTAGGAATTACATCAAGATAAACACACTTATAAATGTGCTACTTGGGTAGAAGCAATATGCTTAATGGAGATGAAGATGTAGGTGTTGTAAGGGTGAAAATGAATGTGATGGTGGAGCTAACTTACTGTACATTTAGGGAAGTTATTTTTCAAATATGTCAATAACTCATTAATGCACCATTTCAGCAGACATTTCCACAACAATTTTACAAAGAGAAGTCAGTCTCTAAAGTGAAATCATCTTTATGCAGTTACTCATTAGATAAACAAGTATCAAGTGTGTTTACTCTTACACACTGGTCGCCAGTGATCCCTGTCTATTCATAGCTTATCCATTAGATAGAGCTGTGTGACTAATGGATGAGAGAGAGCAACTTACCTGTCTTCTGTGGATGCATTTTATGAGGCAGAGCTGAGGGACTCTCCCATTCTCACATGGCGCTTCAGAAGCGATGAGGCCATTAGGACTTGGCAGAGAACATGATACATCCCAACTCTAATTTGTTTAGTCCAGGGATTAAATTAACTCATCTAAGAGCTCATTTGCAAAGGAGAAGATTAAGTCCTACTCTCTCTCTGGTGTTTCCATGGTGTCACCTTGGGTGGAATTTCCTCTAAATGTGGTGCAAAATGATCAATACCCTGAGTAGTGTAAAATGGCAGGTGACATCCTCTGAAGGGGAGATGTGATAATGGATCCCACACCACGTCTGATACCAGCGGCATGTCAGTAGCCTCTTCCTCCGATCTCTCCTGCGGTCTGCTCGAGGTGTATCATATCAGCTGATTGTTTTCAATGTGACTTTGATTGATATCAGAGCCACGCTGTTGTCTAGTTCACAGACCAGGAGCTGGCTCTCGTGGAGTATCAGTTACCTGCTGCGAGTCACCACATTACCTTTGCTACAACTATACTTTGATACATGTGATGGCACCAAGATATGCCCCACATCTGCTCCATCTACCCATCCAGGATGTGTCATGTTCTGTAGATCTAAAAGGAGTGAACGGAGTCACTCAGCTTTGACAGATCAATACAGCCCTCAGGAACGTGTTCTACAGTACGACAGCTCAAGTATGAGCCATTTTTCTCTATCTCTATCATTTTTTTCCCCTACATTTTCTTTTACCGCAAATGGCAGAAACTGGCTCTGCTGAGGCCTGATTTGCTTCAGTGGCATAATGGTAGAGGTAAAGGCTACGAGTGTGGGCTATTTGAAAGGAGGGACATACAGTTAATGGCTACGGGAGTCCATTGCCATTCACTGTGGAATGGAGCATGTGAGTGCAAAAAAAGATACTGTACAAGATTTCGAGAAAAATCTGAGAAGTCATTTTGTAACTCGGTGTAGAAGGTGCTTACCGACAGCGAGTGGTTACCGCTGCGTTTGCTGCCCACAGACGCTGGTGCTCTGTATTGTGAGCATAACCACCTTTTACCGTACTGCGTTCTCAGCCCAATATGCCCAGAAATTGCGGTCAGAGCCAATAGTAGTAGTAGAAGTATTAGTGGTGTGCCCTACATAGCGAGGCAGCATGTGAAGACGTGGAGGTCCGGGTCATGGGTGGGCATGTAGAGAGTCCCACTTTGGTGTAGTAAACTGTAGTAAATTGGGTCTGCAATTAACCTTTGCCACACAAAGCCCCTTTCCCACTGGACAAAAAAAACCTTACCACTAACATCTGGCTTTAGTCTGAAAGATTACAATCAGCATTCATCCCTGGGACAAATGACTGCTGCATTCACGGGTAGTTATCAGCTCCAGCTCCGATCGGCAGTCATGGAAACATTACACCTGGGTGGACACGCTAACTTTTTCCCCTTTTCCGGCGCGATCCTATGTGACGCACGTTGAAGTGAAAATATAATAATTAAAATCAACAGGGATTTGGCAAATTACTGATAGTTATAAATGTACAAAACATACAAATAATATGCTCTCTTCAAAGCCACCAGACTCCATTGACAGAAACAGTAATTTCACCTTGCTGATAATTGTAAAACACACTTCATTCAGACAAGATCGAAACAAAATAAAACTCATCTAAACTGTCTTGGTTAGTCCTTCCACTGTTCCAATGATCACCAACTCTGGTTTGTGTGAGAGTGCTGCTTAAGGTGGGTGGGTGGGTGGGGAGGTGGGTGGGTCCAACAAACACAGGACTTTCAACCAGGAGAACGGTGTTCTCCTCCTAAAGTGTTGTTAAGTTATTTTGAAGTCACGTTAGTGACGTGTTTTCCGTATTTGTTACTTTGTTTACGTACATATTTTAAACCTAGCTAAGTGGTTTTGTTGCCTAAACTGCGACCATTTCACAGTAACGTAGCGAAAAGCCTAAAATGCGTTATAATGACACGCAGAATGTCCTTAAAATGTCATGGTATTTATACGCCTTCCCATGAGATCAGGTTGCAACACCAACAATGAACCTATACGTGACTACAGGGACAAACACGCCATTTGATGTGGCTAATTTCAGAATGCTGAAGACTCATATTAGCTTCAGCTGAATTTAGCCATGGTTGCTATGGTCACATAGCAGGCAGTGAGCAGGGGCAAGCTGGAAATATTTGACAATTTCAGTTACATTAGCAGCAGCAAATAGGTATTAACATACACAGTGTCAATCACGCTCACTTTCTGTGGCCGTGTGGCTGGAAACAATAGGACTGATTAAAACCTCTGCACTTTTTTCTCTCTTCATCTAGAAGAAGTAGCTGATGGTTAGAAGGACGAACACTTCAAGCATATGTAAATCAAAGAAGAAGATTCTGTCCATTAATGGTTTCCTTCCCATTTTCACTTATTTTCTTCATCAGTTGGCCTTAATTTTTAAAATTGTCAAACGTTAATTAACAGTTTCCTGCTGCTTTTTTTAGGAAGCATATGCAGCAGCTCCAGTAATCTATTTTGACCAAAGCTGAGCTCGATGGTGAGTGCTGGTGAAGTTTCCCCGAGCTAAGAGAGGTCTCTCTCTGTTACAGAGATTCAATAGCAGTGGGTCGCCACATCACACAGGCTACCTGGATATATTTTGTGCTGCTCAGCAAATTTTTACATATTGACACACTTTTAAAGTTTTCAAATTTCACATAACCCCCTCAGGTGGGTTACCACTCTCACAGGTGTTTGGTGTAGTTAAGTTTGGCCTACATTTGGATCAGGTCCAGCAGTAATTGGAATCCAGTCTGTATTTTAATTAGAAGCCTTAATAGTCTTAACGGTAAATGAGTGTAAATGGGCGGCACTTATGTGCTGCTTCTCTACCTTAACGGACAAAACGCTTTGCAATTTGCCTCTCATTCACCCTTTAAAACACACACGCACACACACAGATGCATAGATTGCGGCCATGGAAGGCCAGTCCAGTGTCTTACTCAAGGATACTTTGACATGTGGACAGCAGGAGCCGAGGATCGAACCGACAACCCTGCAAAAAGTGGAACAGACGCATCGGAAACAGACGCATGGAGGTGCCCTTTAGCGACAGTATGTGACAAACCAGGCTTTCAACTAACTCCAATGTAAACCCACCCACAGCGTTATTCAACAGTCGGAGCAAGTGACGTGACTTTCAACCAGGAGACCGCTGTTTGTGTCCCATGAGAAACTAAAAATAACGTGTACTGTTTAGCTGTAAAATGAGAAAGTTTGTGACCCGGCAGCCACGTTGAGATCAGTTGAGGAAATACCAAACACCACCCACCAGCCGGAGCAAACTTTCTCATTTTACAGCTAAACAGTACACTACAAGATGTTTCTGAAAACATTTGAGGCAAGGAATAGGCATTAACGTAACAGAATATTGATTCATATTTGATCAGCGCTGCCTAGTTTGACCTAGTTTGCGAGTGATTGACAGCTGCCTCCATTGAATGAACAGCCAATAGGAACGCTCTCTCTCTAAAATTACCTGTGATTGGTCAAAGTCTCCTGTCACGGGCTAGATTTTCTAAAGCCTGAAAACAGAGCCATGAGGAGGTGCAGAAGTCTAGTTTTCTCTCAGAACACTTGAATTACAATATACTGAAAGGTTATTATGGAATTTTTGCCCAACGATGCCAAAAACATTCTTCCTACTGCAGGTTTAAGCTGGACAATGCTGACACATATTAACTCAGCTGTTTCCACGGAAACAATGGGAAACAGTTTTCAAATTGGAAGCAACTGAAGAGAACTGGAGATTGATATCTGCTTGGTGTCCTTTAAGGACGGAGAGTGATGTATTCTGCAAAGAAGGAATGTTTAGATTAGTGTAGGGTAAAGACAATGACCGCACTGTTGCGAGGATCAATGCACTGAAGGGGCAGAAGCAGCAAACTGGTTATAAACATGTTAAACATGTTTACAGGTTATGTTCACATCGTAAATATGAACAATGTAGCTCCTCATATCTACAAGCTACTTAAACCAATTAGGCAAACACAACGCTGCTACACATTTGCATTTTTGCAAAACATGCCACAGCACGTCTCTGTAATGTAGTTAAGTTTCACTGTATGCAAAAGCGCCATTGATTATCATATGATTCACTTGTTAAATATATACACCCGTCTGTCACATTGCTGCCTGCTGATGTATTCTCGTCTTGTCAACTGAACTACATGTCCCCACGTTGCATCAGTCTCACTGTAGACAAGCATGCACAAGTGGCAAATAAGCCTAATACTATTCAGCTATCTAGAGGCAATCACAAAATGAGCATGCTGACCAAGCCAATATATTATAAACAACCCCATTTGGGTTCTTTTCATAAATATAGAAATAGATGTTTTTTGTCCTGAATGTAAGGGGGGGTTGAATGAAGTAACTCAGGTATTAGGGCGCACAGATATCTCTGCATGTATAAATGAACAACCACGGTCAACAAAAACATGCTGCGATTCCTATCAACGGGAAATGCAGGCAATTTGTGTAGAGGCAGCCTTTTTTTTGTCAGCTCTATTTGCTAGATTTCCATACACCCCCCTCCGCCCGCCCCTGCTGTTCCCACAGCCCCCCTCTCTCGCACCGGCCGGCAGGAAATAGGCATTCAACGCTTTCTAGATGACTTCCTGAAAGAAATGAATCTCTCACGGAAAATGAGAACAATGAATAATGAAACGCTGGATGGGATGTGCCTGACCCGTGCTATTCATACAACCTGTGCCGTCGCAGAGAGCCGTGTATGAAATTGAAGGTTGTGATCACAGGGCTGGAAAGAGTCGTGGGGAGGACCATTAGAGTGAGGGGAAACAAATAGGTTTTCCCGCTGCACATATAATCATTTGATTTAGGCTGGATGCAAAAACCAGAGCGCTTCAGTCGGGATAAATCTTGCATTTTTTTGCATCTGTAAAATAGATTATATTTCCCTTTCATTTATGACATTTCTTCAGGGAACAGCGAAATTTTCAATCACAGCCGTTTGACAACTATATCGGGTTGCGTCGAATTGAAAAATTGATATAAAACTTTACCAAGCCTGTGCGATATATGCCTCGAGTACCGACTGAACGCAAAGTTCCTCAGGGAGGAATAATACAGTCAGAAGTGAACAGACTACTTCCACTGCGCGCAGCCACTTTACGGCAGGGAAAAGTGTCTTAACAACATCATAACCCCACAGAGAAAATGATCCACCAGTGACAGCGAATACAGCTGTATAGCGCCGGAAGAATGCCAGGGCCCGGAGGTATTCTGGCTTTTGACAGCCTGCTTCTCTGCCTCGCATTAGCCTCAGCAGGGCGGCCAAGAAAAGCAAGGCAAAAAAAAAGAAAAAAAGAAAGTTGCTTGCGCCGTTTTTAAATAAAGAGTCCGACCGTCGCCCTCCAGCTGCAATCCTGACATGAAGGAGTCAGTTTGAGCACTTACAAATCTTTCTAATCCCTTTCAACATAGAGCAGCATTTGCCAGACCCCTGCTCCTCCAGGGTCTTAGAGGGAGAGAGAGAGTGTGTGTGTGCGTGCATAGGTCTGTCAGTTAGGGTATAAGTTAGGATGTGCGAAGGACTTTTGAGAGTCACTAGGAGGAGAGACGAAGCACAGCGGCTGCTCAGTATGAAACTCCACACTGTGCTGTAGAGCTATCATTTACCCTATGGACGTCTGGGTGGCTTACCGCCTGTGTGTTACCAAAGGCTGTGAACTGCAAGATCAAGTAATTACTGAACACTGTCAAGGCTCCTGAATGTGCGTGTCATGTCACACGTTTTCATTGAAGTGAACGACTCCAGTGTTCATTTGGCTGTGGATAATCATATTGAGCGTATAGTGGCAGGGGTGCCTATTTGACACCCAGCGCCCGACTGCTGTGTTCCGGGTCACCGAGCGCTGTTTACGAATCATTGATTTCGTTGTACAACAGCGAAAAGACACAAGGCTTCTCGCCTCATCACGGACATTCCCAGTGAGTGAGGCACCAACAAACAGAGGGGGGCCACCGTGAAGTGTCACAGCAGCCCAATTATGTTTTTGTAATAAGCCAGTGTTGCCAGGCCAGTCGCGGGAGCTATCCTCCCCCATCCCCCCCAACCGCGGGACCTTCAACGCTCGCTAATTCCACCCGAGTCTCCAGATCCAATCTAATTCACTGCGTCATTTTCATCTTGAAAATGTTGGAATGGGTAATGAGATGACTGATTGAAGAGAAGTGCTATTCTGACAGAATACTGACATGGACACAGCTGGCTGCCTGTCAGAGGAGATGGCTGAATGATATATGAGTATCCTCGCTCAAAACAAAGCAAAAACCGCCCACATTTGCAAGGTGATACCGTAGCCCTCGCTGGTATCTGTGTTCACTCATTATCCGAGCATGTGAAGCATATCCAAAGACCTTTTTGCCTCGCGACTGTTGATCTCAATCACACATTTGTGATTTTTTTCTACTCTGAAAAAACCTCTATAGTGAGGTTAAAGCAGCAGGCTCCAATCTTTTTCCTCTAAAAGCTAATTTGACAAAATGAAAGTGGCCGAGAGTTACTCATAGCACCAAGTTGCGCATCACCAATAGCAGACATAATGTGTGTCTTACTTTTATGGTCCTTTGATAACATTTCAGCCACCGCAGTCATCGCCTCTATTACAATACCCGCCATATGTGAAAGTTTTTTTGTGTTTTGTTAGGGAGTGCGCCACTGAATGAAGCCTCTTTTGCTGTGTTGGCCTTCTTCGTCAGTTTGGTAAACAGAGACTGTTGTCTTTTAAGCATTGTTTTCAGCTCCTTTACCTTCTCTGTTTGTAGACTGCTACCAGCTGGAAAGTCCTGTGAAAATTTGCTGTGTGCTTTGGTGAAGTGGCGCTCAACGTTACATCTTTTACCGACTGACACGCTCGCACCACAAATGAGACACACACATTTGTCATTCACATTCGTGAAAAAAAAACCTGTTACCCATTCTTCATGAAAATTGTATTTTTTTGCTTTTTATTGGCCTGGCTATTTTTTGCAGTCATTGTCAAATCTGGTTAGCCTTCTAACATCGCCTAATGCAACGTATCCTAATGCAACCATTCACATGATATCTTACCAAAAGGTTATTCCTCCTTTTTCGTGCGTTTTACATATGTGCAGCAACACGTGTCAATTTCCGCTCGTTACATGAATACAGTCTTTTCAAAATAAATTTAAATCTTTACGGGAAACAACTTCCTTAGGTTTAGGTAAGAAAACTACTTAGATAGGTTTAAGCAACAAAACTGCTAAATTAGGCTTAGGAAAAGATTGTGGCTTGGCAGCCCGTTTGCACAAAAAGGCTCAAGGCGTTTAGCGTGCAATAAGAATGCCTTTCTTGATTTCCGTTTGTCAATTGTATGCCATGTAGTCTGCATGACTGCAATGTAAACGCATCCAGGTATATAAATGCTCAGAGCTAGTAACATACTATAAAAAGTGAGAAAGATCACTTATGGTGGGTGGGTGTGGAGGTGGATGGGTCCAACAAACACAGGACTTTTAACCAGGAGACTGGTGTTTGAGACCGGCATTACTTAGGTTACGTTAGAGACATTAGTCACGTTACAATAGTCACGTGTTTCTTAGTGACGTTTTGGTTGATGTGTTTTCCGTTATTGTGGTACGTTGATTTCCGTATGTATTTTACTTAGTTACGTGAGTTTATTTTAAGCCCAACCATGATGTTTTTCCTCAGCCTAACTAAGTGTTTTTCTTGCCTAAACTGAACTGCGGACATTTACGTGGCGTACAAATGATGCGCAAAAAGGCTAATATGCTTCCTCATGACATGCTGGATGTCTGCTAATTTGATTGGATAGAAATTTAAACAGGTTTACAAAGTGACTTTGTGTTATCAAATGTATACGTACATATTTGAATCATTAGCGAACCACTCAGAAATGGGTTAAAGCATAAGACCTGCAAGCCTAGCAAGCATTCCCCCCCGAAAATCCCAAATTATTAATCATTTAAGCATTATCAAAGTCCAGCTACTTACCAGATACCTTCAGTGAGATACAACACTGAAGATCTTAATTTCAGTTTGGCAGAGAATGAACCACCTCAACATCAAATCACCATCTATTTCCTCCCTTATTTTAATGAATGCTGTGACTACAGTGCAGCAGAGGGATATTGAAATGCAAGAATACTCCCACACATACAATCTCATAGCTCATTTTAAGTACAGACACAGTCATTAGAGGGAGAACACACAATAGAGCTACACTCCATTAAAGGTTAGCACTGTACTGTAGATAGCTGCTGTTGGATGATAATAAAAGATAGTGTGCTATAATTAAAGTTTGAAATGCTAAAAATATTATGCCCCCCTTGCAATGCAGTGTAATACAACAACAACAACACAAACTGTGGCTTAAAAACTGCACATTGTAAGCTTAGTGTGGAGCTTTTGCACTGGATTGCATTACTTTGTGTCCACCCTCTCTGTAAAATGTTTAAGAATGAGAAAATCTATGAGAAAAAATCAAAAATCCATCACATAGTGCTCCTATATTATCTGATAGATGCCGAGGAAAAGTGGTATTGATTGATTAGAGTCTCTTTATCATGTCTATTGATCGGGTTTTAGTGTGTTGTGGATTACAGCCACAAGTCCACGCTCTCGCTTTCAGAAAGGAGAAAGAAAAAAAAAATGCCACTTCAGGTAATGAAATATGAGCATCTATTGAATTGGAAAAATAAATGCTTTGGAAAATATTGCTCCACAAAGCTAAATTGACGGGCTTCTGAAATGATCATTATTTATGGGGGGACAAGCCGGAGAAGGTGACATGGCTCATCCCGTTCAGCATTTGTCATGCAACAAGATACTATACACAACGGCCAGACTGTCTCCACACAACAGACTGGGCTAAGAGAAGAGGTGCATGCGGCAATATGCGTAAAGAAAGCAGGATCAATAACCAATCTAGGGAGCAGAGAGGGTCAGGTTGAGCATGGGGAGGTTATCATATACTGAGCCTCAACACGTATAATGGAGGACTCCTCTATGTGTTGGGGCAGCTTTTAGATACAGTGTGCGTTTCGGTGATTGTATACATAGTGGAAAGAGTTTTTTTTATGGCTTGCACAAGAGAAACCACATAGAAGTTCATTACACGTGTCGCAGATTATCTTTCATACGCCACAACAAACACAACTTGACACACCGCTCTTGTGGGCATGTTTTCTAAATTTAAAAAGAGCCAAGCTAGCTGTTTTTTCCAATTTCCAGTGTTAATGCTAAGCTAGGATAATCGACTCCCCTTCTCTATAGCTTTATTGTTAATGCACAGACATGAGAGTTTTATCGATCTCCTTTTTTAACTCCCCGCAAGAAATCGAATATGTCAAACTTAAGGGCTGTCAATCAATTAAAATATTTGATCACGATTAATCACGATTGTCCATAGAAAATTGCGATTAATTGTAAATTAATCACACATTTTGTATCTGTTCAAAATGTATCTTAAAGGGAGATTTATCAAGTATTTAATACTCTTATCAACATGGGTGTGGGCAAATATGCTTGCTTTATGCAAATGTATGTATATTTTTATTATTGGAAATCAATTAACAACACAAAACAATGACAAATATTGTCCAGAAACCCTCACAGGTACTGCATTTAGCATACAAAATGATGCTCATATAATAACATGGCAAACTGCAGCCCAACAGGCAACAACAGCTGTCAGTGTGTCAGTGTTCTGACTTGACTATGACTTGCCCCAAACTGCATGTGATTATCATAAAGTGGGCATGTCTGTAAAGGGGAGGCTCCTGGGTACCCATAGAACCCATTTTCATTCACACATCTTGAGGTCAGAGGTCAAGGGACCCCTTTGAAAATGGCCATGACAGTTTTTCTTCCCCAAAATTTAGCCTAAGTTCGGAGCATTATTTAAACTCCTTCCCGACAAGCTAGTATGGCATGGTTGGTACCAAGGTTGTTCTTAAGTTTTCCAGCTTCATATGATGCCAGTATCTTCATCAACTTTCAACCGCATCAACTTTGACAGCCCAAGCCAAACTATATCCCTTTGACTCAGTCACTACTGGTATTCTAGTATGTACAGTTGCTTTTCACTGCAAAAACCGCAAAATCTTACCAAGTCTATTTGTCTAATTACTAGTTAAAATATTTCATAACACTTAATATAAGACACAATCACATAACAGGTACAATTTCAGTGAGATATAGGGACTTGTTTTTAGACAGTGCATCTTGAATATCTTAACATTTCTACTTTTGAGCATTACAGGCTTATTATGACACACAGCACTTCCTAATACTAGAGAAACATAGCCCAAAAATAGTTTTCCCAGCTAATTTAAAAAAAAAAATGTATCTTGAAAGGCTTCAATATTACATCTTATTTCAAGAAATCTTACCAAGCGAATTTTAAGTTGTTCCATTGGCAGATTTTTTTTTTACCATTAAAAACACATTGTATTCAGAACATTCATTTGTTTTTACTTATTGTTTTGGCTATTTGTCAAAAAGAGTTCTTTAAATGAAATAAACTTACATCAAATGGCCCATTTCAGTCAGTTGTAGTCAGGCAAAAGAAGTCCCAATGTCCAGGTGGGATTCACGTATAGGTTGACTTAATTTCCAGTTAAAAGCAAACAAACATTCAACATGCTGCCTCTCTCTTGCTCTGGTAAAAAAAAAATTCCCTTCCTGGTGCATCACCTGACATAGACACACCTTCTACCTTTATCACTTCACCTCAGTGATTGGTGTGGTGTTTAGTGCCCCTAGTGTCTACAAAAATAAATACAGAAATAACATAATAATAAGGAAATAATCAATCTAATGAAATAATAAGAGCCTGCCTGATTTGTATAGTAGCATCCTTTTGCATTTTACTTATAATAAGCTGGGTGTTCGACCGAGAGGTTCTCCAAATGAAGGAGAAGACAAGTGTTTGCCATTTGGCTGCCCCGGGTGATAATACACTAATGCACTAGTTAAATTAGAACATGAACATACAACAGATTTTATTACAGCTTCAGTGAAAACATGGTGCAGCTGCAGCTGATGGTGACAGGTTGCTTAACCACTACCTGCTTGCTTATTAACTGCACTAAACTATCTCGTTTGTTTAGCTAACTGCTGTGTAGAGACTATGGCTAAAGAAAAAAGACAGTTTGCTGTGACCTATATACAAGAATACATTTCAAAATGTTCACTATCAGACAGACAATCTTTGTCCAGGTGTCTCTCTTCAGTTTGTCAGTTTTATATATAAGTGGATGTCCACAATGTCAACAGCTGTGATTGCTGGGAGATTTGAAAAGCATCTGCAAAGTCGGTACTGTACAATGAACGTGGACATTTCTGACGCTTGTTTCTGAATGACAATATGGTCTTCATTAAACCACAGTTGGCACAGTCGCAGGAAATTGTAGTTGGACCCAAATGCAGATGGATTGATGAGGAGGCAGCAGGAAAAGTTTATTGATTTTTTGTTGAAAATGGCTTATAACCCAGAGAGATTCCAAGGGAAGGCAAATAGCAGGACAATTCAAAACACAGGGAACACTAAACACTAGAAAAACAAAACCACAATAACCAGGCTGGAACCATAGATTGTATATAAGAAGTGGACGTAGTCACTGTGACAACTCCCATTGGCATTTTGGCCATCGCCATCTTGGTTATTTGCAACCAGAACTGACACGAGAGGGTGAAGCTAAGTACAACCTAATGCTGTCTTAACAGTAGAAATGTCGATGTTGAGAAGAAATATTTATTTTTTAACTAATTTATTTGTATCACTTTAATGAGCCACATTCCTTGACTTTTGAAACTGGTGAAACAACGTAAAGGATGACCTGCGCTGTTTTCTTTGTCCTTGATGTCTCAAAAGTAATAACATTTAATGTGCTGCAAGTAGAACAGACTTAGTGAGACTCATGCGAACCCTAAAACATTCTCTGCTCTGTAACTGTCTTAAGATGCACTGAATAAAATGTAGCCTCTTCATATTTAATCCTCTGAAGTTTTTACTTTGGTGGCATTTCCCACAGACTGTATATAAGAAGTGGACGTAGTCACCGTGACATCATCTACTGACTAGTGGACTATGGTTTTGAAGCCTCAAGTTTGACATTTTGGCTGTTGCCATATTGTTTTTTTTCAACCAAAAGTGACACGAGAGAGTGAGGTACAACCAAACGCTGCATAAGACATTTTTAGGCGACCAAAAAGGTTATGATTAACTTTCATGAACTGAAAACACACTGTGAAAGGGTTAAAGTTCTAAGACACATAACACGGACAACTCCCAGACTGGACAACGCCGTGGTAGCGACCTGTCAATCGCAAGGTAGCCACGCCCTAAAGCATCCCCTGCTTTATGGTTTATCTGACTCTAAATGGGACCATCATTTACTAAATGAATATCATGCTGTATTGAAGAAGACTTGAAACTAGCGATTGAGACCATAAACTCATGTTTACAATGTTTACTGAGGTGATAAATCAAGTGAGAAGTAGGCTCATTTTCTCATAGACTTCTATACAATCAGACTTCTTTTTGCAACCAGAGGAGTCGCCCCCTGCTGGCTATTAGAAAGAATGCAAGTTTAAGGCACTTCAGCATTGGCTTCACTTTTCAAACCCAGAAGGTATGAAGAAAAACTGGCGAGGAACAAATGAACTGGGCTGGTATATGTGGTGAACGACTGATTGGGGAAGTGAGAACAGGTGAGCGCAGGACTAATGAGGGACAGGTGAAGTTAATCAGGGCGGTGCAGACAATCACAACAGGCGGGAAAACACACAAAGGCAGGAAGTAAAGCAAGACATGGCACATGAGGAGAGTGGCTTACAAAATAAAACAGGAAACAAACCCCAGGACCATGACAACAGTATGTATAGCACACCCAACTATACAGCTTTATACAGCTAGTCAAAACAAACAACAACAACCTTGTAAATTCCAAATACCATATCCCATGAAAGCAGAAAATAGGAGCAAGAAATGAGTCAAATAAGAAATGACCCAGATCTGATTGAAGCCGGCTGGTTGAAAACATTCACACATTTGCAAATAAATGCAAAGCTTGAATTAGTCATGCAGAGCTGAATGCTGTGATGTTAGCTGATGACCCACATTAATGGAGTCTCTGACAGTGTGGTCTGGTTGTTAGAAACTGGGTTTGCAAATCAGATATCACAGGACCCATTATGATAGGGCTGATCAATGAGTAAACCCAGCCACTGTTTGTGCTCTTTATTTACCTGATTGTTGTTTTTCTCTGCGTGTCATAAAAGCATTTACGCAGCTCCCCATCATGTCTAAATGGCTCGGGAAATTTACAGAGGAGTGTTTGTCAAGCATTGTTCATTCCTGAGGGGGAATAAATGCAGTAATTTTACATTTTGGGCATCCCCAAACCTCATAACAACAGCAGTGAAAAAATATGCAGGTTTGTTTTTTCACCTCATAAAAGTACAAAGAGGAACCAGGATGGTTCAGCATTGCCGAGTTTTCTACGGTTATGGTTAGTGAATGCAACCAACACCCCAACCTCCACCTCAACTCTTCCAATCTGCCTCGCTACATACAGGGCTCTGGCAGAAACAAGTGATAAACACAACATTGACATATTGTCACTTTTGAGTTTATATGGTGAACTTGTTTCTTATTTTACACATCCATCAGTTATGGAGCAACATTATCAATCATTAGGAGTTGAAGTTGATGAATGCAAGTCCAATATTCACTCTCTTTTAGCCTGTTTTGGTGTCCACCAACTCCTGAGGGGCTTGTACAGAACATGAGAAAAAGTAAAATCTCAACGTCAGATTGCCGTTCATGCTCATCAGAGGATAAACCCTTTTCTTTTGTGACTCTCCATGAGCTTTCCTCTAGCACCACCCTCAGGACCTAAATGTCCACTTGCACACAAGATACAGTATTTACAACACAGTCTCACGGCAGTTCGCGAAATAGTCATGAAATTGAATCTTTTATTTTTATTTTTTTGGGACGCTCAGCACGACTTTCAACAACGTGTTTTTCATGCGTTTTCCAACGAATGTCCAACAACATGTGACGCACGTGTCAATTTCTACTCCAGTCTTTTCAAGATAAAACTACTTAATTAGGTTTAGGAAAAGATCGACTTGGTTAGGTTTAGGCAACAAAGCTACTTTGTTAAGTTTAGGAAAAGATTGACTTGGTTAGGTTTAGGCAAAAAAACTACTTAGTTAGGTTTAGGAAAAGATTGAATTGGTTAGGTTTAAGCAACAAAACTACTTATTTAGGTTTAGGAAAAGATCGCGGTTTGGGTTTGAGTAACACCGGGAATGGCGTAACTTAAGTACGGAAGTTACTTGACAAAAAATACTTACCTAGCTTCACGAAAAGATGGCGTTTTGGGTCAAATTAACTCCAAAAGTGGCGTAACTTAAGTACAGAAGTTACGTGACAAATAAATCAATTTTGACTTCTGGTTTCGCACGGGAATCCAATAGCGGTCTACTCGGCAAAAGTCTTTTTTTTTTGATCCACCCATTCACCCCGACCTCCTCCTTACACGTCGTTTGTCGTTCTTTATACTTCCCGGTTCACAATTGCTATGATCACGTACGAACTGATTTCGTAATGACCATCACGAAAGAAAAAGAGTGAAATTTGTGACCATGCACACAAATCAATACTTTACATTTCGTGACTATTTCACAAACCGCTGTGCGACTGGGCTGGTATTTATTGATCAAACAGGCCATTAAACATTCACGCTTTCAAGGAATCAACCCTTTTGGATTTCATGACCACTGGACAGAAAACGGTCTTCTGATCATTTTTAATCAAAATTTTTGATGTGATGCCTTCTGGTATTCACTGATGGATCCACTAAATGATAGTTTACCCCCTTGTTTTTATTTACCCAAACCCCAAAAATGACTGAGTGAGCATGAACAGCTCAGGCGTGGTTTGGCTCCAGCTTGGCAGTAACCCCTCACAGAATCCAGCTGTATTCATGGTTCTGGTTTAACAAAGATCTCAGCAGGCCGGCTCCTGAAGCAGCGGGGAATCTCTGCAGGAGCGGCATGATGAACATGACCACAAATGCAATTTCAGTCTCACATTTAGCTGCTTCAAAAAGCTCGCTCCACCAGAATTATAGAACTCTTCTTTATCACTTTATTGCTATTCATCCCTTTGTGTTATATATACACCAACATATATAAAAAGCTGATAAATACATTTAATTAAAAATCACCTGTCACAGTCACTCACCTCAGATGTCTGAAGAATATGATAGGCCACTATGCCTGTAGGATGTTTTTAGCCTGAATTTATAAGATAAAGCTTGTGATATTGTACTGTATTATCATCAAATCCCATGAAAAGACCGAAATAAACAATAAATGTATCCTACCAACAAATATTGTTTGAATCCAAAGCCTGATATATCTTCTTCCTCTATGGCATAGAGCTCCATTATTGCCCAAAAACTATTAAAAACACATCAGTGAGCCACATCGTTGCACTTAGTGTCATGTTCCTGCCGTACTCACCAGTGCAACAAATACGAATCTGTTCTGAAAATAGCGAAATAAAACGACTTTAAGTAGTGCCCAACAAACACAATTTACTCCTGTTTGAGTGTGTTTTCTAAAAACTAAAGTGTCCACTTGTTTTAGGAAATTACGGAGACATTCATGTTCCCATCAGGATAAATTATAATAACTTTGGTGGTTCCTTAATTTTGATCTAGTGCCATCATTAGTCCAATTCTTTGGTTTATGACCAAATAGCAAAATAATGGCATTCCCATCAGCTCTAGCTGTGTCTCATCCCAACTCATCACATCCTGCCGCTTTGTCAGAACCCTCTGCGTCACTTTTCAGTTGCAGTAAACGTGTTTAATGTTGTGAGTTAAACATAAACACTTGCTTAGGATTGGGCAACAAAACCACCTAGTTAGTATTAGGAAAAAGCAATATGTTTGGGCTGTACAGTGAAAAAAATGTGACTTCATGTTGTGAACATGGGACATGAACAGCAGTCTCCTGGATGAAGGCCTGCATTTGTTGGACCCATCCACCTCCCCTCCTGCCTGCCTGCCCGATGTGTCTTTTTCACTCTTTAAACTTCGTCACCACAGCCCTTTCTCTGTCCGTTTACTGTTGCCGCGGATGGTTTTATAGTTAACTGAAAGCTCGGTACGTTGCATACGATACTAAACGGTGCCTTGCCCGGCGGTATCGAACAGAAACACCAACGGCAGTGACAAAGCATCAGTATTTGACGCCCCGGGAATGAGAACAGGCTGGGCAGGCAGTTACTGTTTACTGTCATAGCGCTGCCACCTCGTGGTTTCCCGGCGCGCCCTCGCAATATGCGCGTAAATCAGCAGGTTGCAGTACTTTTTCCATCATGTTATATAGCCTCCAGAACAATATAATAAAAAAAAAATAAAAAAAAATGCCATTATTCCCCTTTAAGTAAAAGTATAGTTACAGAATTAAAAAAATAGCCTACTCAAAAATGACGTTGTCACAGCAACGAGAGTAAATGTAATTTGTTACTTCCACCCCTGCGTGTTAGCATGGTTGTAATTTTGTTAAAGATTCATGTGTTCAGTGGGTTTGAGGCTGAGTACCACAGACAGAATAAGGCAGAAAGTATGTAAGAAAGTAAGTAGTAAAAACAGATTATAGCATTGATGGTTTTGCTCTTTTTCACTCTCATGAGATTTGTTGGCAATAAGATAATATAAATACAGCCAGAATTATCCATAAAATCCATATTTGGTTCCATACAAACATGTGATTGATTGTTTTACCATTTTTCAAACAGAGGGAGAAACCCTCTGTTTGAAAAATGGTAAATGCTGTGTTTGAGCTCCCGCCCCCCACCCCCCGCCCCCAAAGAATGATTGGTCAGCTGGTTTACTATTGTGATTGGTCAACAGAACCAAACTCTTTAGAATCCGTTCAACTAGCTTTGTCTGAGGGCATGCCAAACTAGCCGCTAGGCCGGTATTATGCAAATGTGTTACTTGGTGACATCACTACGTTACAGAAGAAAAGGCGGGACTTAAAGCAAGGCGTTTCAGGCAGTTCAGGAGTGTTTCTGTGTGGAGAGTAACTCTCTTTGGCCTGGACTTTGGGCTTTGTAACTTTGCAGACCTTTTGCACAAAAAACTATACAACACACTAAAGGAAAGAGAAAAAGCACAAAAGCATAATAGGTCCCCTTTAACAGACACTTTGTAATTCCTTTTATATATAACACTGTAGCTCCAAACACACCCATAATCCCTCTACTTCTGATCAAAGTAAAAAAAAAAAAAAAAAACATCATTAACATTAGAAATGACAAAAACAGAACACAATAGGAAATTTAAATACTTTTGACATTCATCAAATATGAAATTGACCTCAAAAACAAGAGTTGCATCAGGTGTTATGTTGTATGAATAAGCTGCTTAAAGGAATGTAACACAGCATCCGAAATAACTCACTTAGTTAATTGAAACTTGTAAAAGATCAATAAGCTCCTGGTCCCTCTCTCCTAATTCTCCAGTATTAATTAAAGATACTCACTTTGAAGAGTCCTTTTTTCTCTTCTGTATCTAGTTAATTAGAAACTTTGAAGCCGTAAAAAACGGCTCCAAACTAAATGAACGAAACAACAGTGGATCAAATTAAGCCACAGGATCTTAATCAGTAACTTCAACTTTAAGGCATTTGGTAGTGAATTGACTACAAATCCATATTATGGTATCATCATCAACTGAATCTGTCAGTTTAGTCCTGCGAGGTTGTGGCTTTAGCAGCTTTTGACTGGCTTCACAGTCAGAATTTAAATGACATGTTAGGGGTCTGGGACAAAGCAGCACTGCCCTGAAATTGTTCCACAGTGGCCTAAAGCGCAGGAATATGAGGCGAATGGCTTTCATTGCATCATAACCTTGACCGCAGCGGCTGCTCTGCTTTGAGCTTTGGCCATTGGTGCGCTCCAGGGCCACTTTGTGCCAGTATTAGCCCTCCATGTCGTCCTGCCATCACAGTGCAGCAAGCCCAGTGGCAAAAAATAATAAAAATGAAATGTCAAATCAAAGAGAGGACAGAGAATGGTCTTTACCACAGGGCTTAAATTTTTGAGTGAAATGGAAAAGTGTATTTACTGCCGCTATTCTCTGTATTGGGGGTGGATATACTGCAAATTGAGTCAATGAAATATGGAATGAGCTAAATTCCCACTCAGCCTCTGAGTAAGATGTTCATCCTGTGACAAGAAGCATGATGATTAGTGCTTTATAAAAGAACTGTAACATGAATAAAGAACTTGTACTTTCATTTTTAAGATAATAGAATTGTGAGATTCTCCCACCATTTATACTTAATTTTACAATCTGTAGACTGGTAACACAATAACAGATATTAATGAGATTCTCCCACCATTTATACTTAATTTTACAATCTGTAGACTGGTAACACAATAACAGATATTAAAAACAACAGAACAACTCAATTAGCATTGATATCTTTAAAAAAACATAGTTCTCCAGTATTTAAATTATGTATTAAGTTTAAATATTGTAAGTATTAAGTTTTCACCAGCCCACTTATACTAAATGACGTATGAATGACACGGTAATTCGCAAATCATTTTGCATGCAATAACAACGCCGTTCTTGCTTTGGGGGTGTCATTTCATTTCACCCTATGTTGTCTGTACGGACTACAATATAAACGCATCCACGTAAATATGCTATGCTCAGAGCTAGTGACGTAGTATAAAAAGTGAGCAAGACTGCATATGGTGGGTGGTACAACAAACACAGGACTTACAAACAGCAGACTGCTATTTTGAAGTTACATTAGTGTGACGTGTTTTTTAGTTTTAGTTTTCTGTATTTCTATTGCATTGTTCCGTACGTATTTTTCTTAGTTTACATACTTATTTTAAGCCCAACCATAATGATTTTTCTAAACCTAACTAAGTGGTTTTGTTGCCTAAACCTAACTGCGGCCATAACCGTAGTTTTGTTGTGTGGCGTACAAATGACACGCGAAAAGGCTAAAATGAACATGACAGGCAGAATATGGTAAATGCGAAATGGACTTGCATTTATATAGCGCTTTTCTAGTCTTCCGACCACTCAAAGCGCTTATACACTCCTTGTAATGTTTTGCTATTTAAATGCCTTCCCATGAGATTGGGTGTTTTAACAGACATAAAATGCACTTTTGTTCATTGCAATCTAATGTCCATACCAATGAACAGATTGCATCTCCCCAAGACTCCCAGAAGTCCACACCACAGGCTTCCCCCTTCGGTCTATTTTTAAAAACACTGCAATATTTAGTATAAGACGGAATAAGTATCTTGTCTTTCATCTTCTATCTTGCATATTCCATCCATCCATCCATCCATTCTCAAAAGTCCTGTACAGGTTCACAGGTAGCTGGATCCTATCCCAGCATGCATTGAATGAGATGCAAAGCACACCCTGGAAAAGTCACTAGTCTATAACAGCAGCCCAGTCACATGAAAAGGCATGTGAATGACACAATTATAATGCATTACGTCAAAAGCGTGCAATAAGAACATCATTCTTGCTTTAGGCGTGTCATTTGTACAACTGCAATGTAAACGCATCTGTGTAAATATGCTACGCTCAGAGCTGGTGACGTATAATAAAAAAGTTCGAGACCGGTGTTTTGTAAGCTACGTTAGTGCGGTTTGTGACGTGTTTTCCGTACTTATGTTACGTTGTGTCTGTACGTATTGTACTGTACTTATTTTCAGCCCGTTCTCATTCCCAGGGCATCAAATACTGCATGGGGCTTTGTCACACTCAATTAACTACGATGTTAACCCATCCTTGGCAATAGTAAACTCAAAAAAAGTGCGCCGGGAGTGTGGTGATGTAGTTTAAAGAGTGAAAAGACACAGGAGGGGAGGTGGATGGGTCAAACAAGCACAGTGCTTTCATCCAGGAGACCGCTGGTCATGTCCTATGTGCAAAGTTTAAACCTTAAACTTAAAAACCTTAAATCCTTATTTCAATCGTCATATACATACATACATGAAATTTGACGCCTGCATTTAACCCATCCTAAGCATTTAGGTAGGTGGAGCCGGGGGTCAAACCGCCAACCTTGCAGTTAAAGGACAACCCGCTCTACTCACTGACCTACAGCCGACCCAAAGTTTCACTTTCTTACAATCAGCTGTTTGTAAAGTGAAAATGACAAAGAATGTTGTGAACATGGGACATGAACAAACAGTAATTTGAAGCCCAACCATGTAGTTTATTCCTAAACCTAATTAAGTAGTTTTGTTACTAAACCTAAAGTGACGCCAAGGGGTGTTGATAGTTGACATTTGATAGGTTGAAAGGTAACGCAGCAAGTAACATAGCAAAATGTCAGCAAAGGCAGGGAAGAAGACAGCTATCTAGCAAACACAGATGTAAACAATGTAGGATTTAAGATAATTAATAAAATAACGTTGCCACCATTTGTGCTCAGCTGCTCGGTTTTTGTGTAACGGGTCTTAGATTTATTTAGCCATATTTATATTTAGCCATATTTCTTTTTTGTATCTTATCTACCTGAAAGCCACTTGGTAGACTTAAGTGCTGCAATGCCCCAACAACATAATCAAGTGTCAAGAGATTGTGAAACCCAATACGGCCAGATGGGTGGGTGAAACCATTCTTCAAATCAGCCAAATATGAAGAAACAAAACAGTAAACATTATCTTTCAAAAAGACCTTTAGAGTAAATGTACCTTGTAAGAGAAATGCTCATATTCCATAAAACATGATGCTCGTATTGTGAGACAGATTTCCCTTCCTCTGCCCACAGAGACATGATGCATGTTGGTGCACCTCACACTCTTTGCACATGCAAGCGATATTATCAACACTCCATGGATCAAGCAGTTATGGCAGCCTCCTGAGAGTCCAGATGCTGCAGGGAGGACCTCCTTTGACCTCCCAGCAGACCTGGGATCAGTGTACTGTGGGCCTGCAATGATCATCCTAGGGCCCTTTTAGATGAGGTGTGCATAATGGGGAGGTTTCTCTCACTGAAGGATGAATCAATGTGGCATGAAGAAGAGAATTTCCACCCCATTTCCCCCCCTGATTACCCCACCACATACAGCTCCTTAATAGCTTGTTGTGTGTCATAAATCTCTTTTTACCACCATAGCATCACAGATGTATTACAGTGTATGCCTTACATATTAAACCAAAGGTGTCAGTGGGATTTGGTGCTGGTAGCATGTTGAGGCAGTATACTGTAAGGATTCAGGATTCATTTGTCAGGAATATCTTAGCCAGGACCCTGAGCCATGATGTGCAACCGGCCCTGCTTATCTTCAAACAGCTCTCTGGTTTATAATAAAGCTGTCCCTGTATGGGATGATGAGAAGGATGCTGCTTCTTTCACCTGGCAGTTGGAACTGCAGTGGACGTTCAGGCCCACAGGCAATACAGACAGCACAAACTGTGGGTGTGCAGGGGCTAAGGGGTCACTGGGATCTGCAGTCACAGTGATCAGGTACCAGTCAGTTTCTGAACTGGAAATAGCGGTTCAAACCGTTTGCTTTAGTTATTAGATTTACAATATACAGTACATACAATTAATAAATAGAAATAGACTAAATATACATATATACCAACATACAATTGCAATTTTTTTTCCTCTTGGAGGCAACTAGATCTAAACACAGTACTGACATATTATCACCTTATAATGTCGTTATGGCAACTCGTTCTCACTCCCAAATCGTCAAATACCACCGTTTGGTAAGCACTCCTCGGCATCAGAAACCTACGCACAGAGGCACCCTTTAGCAACAGTATGTGACGAACCGGGTTTTTAGCTAACTCCAATATAAACCCACCCCCGGCGTTATTTGACGGTCGGAGCTAGTGACGTAGAATTAGTAGCTTGAGAGTCTGCTTAGGGCGAGCGGGAGGGGTGATGGATGGGTCAAACAAACACAAGATGTTCAACCAGGAGACCGCTGTTCGTGTCCCATGTGAATCCAAAAGTAACTTTAGTCCCGTTACTCGTATTGTCAGTCCTGTGTGTCACATGAGTTGCTAATCAGTGAAGTTAACATCAACCACGACTGTGAAAACGGAAGTTTATTTTGAAAGGATACTATGCATGTAACGAGTGAATATTGACACACCGTCCCTGCTCCGTCTAAAAGTAACGCAAGAGGGGTACCCTGTGCAACGGTCTCCGATGCCAAGGGTCACTGACCAAGCGGCGGTATTTGACGAGTTTGGGGGTGAGAATGTGTTTGTTATGGTTATCGTGTTATCTATCTGTTGCTTATTTACACATCCAGCAGATTTGGAGCAACATTACCGTTTACTGGAGTTGTGTTTCTGACCACCTGATGGATATAAGTTCAATATTCACTCTCCTTTTAGCTCTGTTTTGGTCTCCACCAAGTCCTGAGAAATATCTGTTTCTTTAGCAGCTTCATGCTCCACTATGTTCACCAGCTAGTTGGTAACTGTGTCTGTCATGCTGTTTGGTGCTGGGCAGGTATAGCTTACAGTGGGTTTATAAGAGTTTTTTCACTGAAAAGAGCTGAGTTGATCAGAGCAATGAGGGCAGTGAGCTGAAAGACAGTAAAATGTTCTAAAACGCTTTGTAGAGCTCTGCACGTTTTTCTTCTTCTATACAATAAGATTTATTTTTGCAACCAGAGGAGTCGCCCCCAGCTGGTTATTAGATGGAATGCAAGTTTAAGGCAACTTCAGCATTGGCTTGACTTTTCAGACACTGAGGTTGCCGCGGGGATAATACTGAAAATAGAAGAAAAAATGAATTAACTCTTCCTCTCCTTCCCCCTCTCTCACTCTCCTTCACCAGAAAATGACCCACAACTAGCAGCCATTTCCGCTTCTCTCCCATCACTCCCAATAAATATTTTAGGACCACACAGCTGGCACAATGCATAAGCAGCCTTGGTACTTCAATCAAGGCAATCAAGGGAGGCCCCGAATGCAAAAAAGTACAAATGTGAAGATCCCTGTGCATTTCTGTGTACAAAAATAGTACATTATTTTCTTTTACAAAAAGTAGTTCATATAGTTTATTGGAAACGTAGTTGTTGTGCATATTTTGTGAAAATAGATAAACAAATAACCTCCTGAACTGTGCTTTGAGCTTGTAGGTAGCATTGGATAATTCATTTATTCCCACCAAAATCCCAACATCTGCCAACATCTTCTAATATCACTGATCTATGCTGCCTCATGGTGTTGTTCACATGATCTTCACAGGAAGGATAAGCCATGCGGGAGGGAAGCGCCCCAGAAGCAGAATGGTGTATGCCCATACTTGCTAACCTTGAGAGGACCACAACAATTTGAGTTTCAGAGATTTTAAATCTGCATACTGGTGACTTTTAAAGAATGAAAATAGCAAAATATTAATTATACTGCAAAATAATTTTTTATGTTAAAGACCTACATTTAATTTTTGGTTGTCATTCATTCATCTTTTGCCCCTGCTTGAGTAGGCTATTTCTTTCTTGAGTACTCTCCATTTCTTTCACTGTCTCTCGCTCACTGAAGGTCCTTTCAGACACAATGCGACAACGGCACCACTGCCCTCTGAAACCCATTATTTCTAATGGCCTGCGCCACGCAACAACAGCATTTCGATGCATCGAGCAAAGCCCAACATTGGGCGCCATAAGCTGTGATGTGTGGCGAACGCAGCTCAAACCTTGTTGTGTCGCGAGCATCTTTTCCACCAGGAAAGGACATTTGGTGTAGCCCTATTGTCGTCCTGGTGGAGACAGTAGAGCTTATACACACTGTACAGTGCCAGAAACAGGTTGAGATAAGGAAAAGGAAAAATGGTGTGAAAATGTTGGCATAAATTGGGAGAAGAGAATTGTGACCCTGGGAGGAAACAGGGAGAGGGCAAAGAAAAATGACAGTCTACAACATCCACTGTTCAATTAGAAAAACTTTAATTGTGAAATTTCTTGTTGTGGTGCGCTGTAAAAATGGCTTCCATTAGAGTTTGAGCATTTTAATGCAATGTCTGTAATCAAAATTAGCCATTTTAGTCTTGGAATGCAATTCCTTGACAAATAGTGCAAAGAAATTGAGCGGATACAACCGTTTCCTGCAAGCTGCATGCATCTATCTTGAAAACTTGTCCTTGAAAGCTCAGATCTCCCAGCTATGGTTGTCATGTTTACTTTTAAAAGTAATACCACTCTCACTCCAACTTCACTGAAAAGTCTGTTTTCTGTGTATGTACATTGGGGCTTCCAAGTTTCTACATCATTCTTGTATAATCTACATGTATTTGCACAGTGGACCATGATTAGCTTCCATTTGTGCTGTCACAAATCATGCCCGTCACCAACTCAGATCTCAGGGAAGTGTAGAGAGGCCTTCAATCTTTAGCAGAGGAATGTAAAAAAAAAAGCTTCTAGTGAAAACTGCACATATCTTATAGTGAAAGTCAAACATCCAAGAAAACAAGAAAAAGCTTTTTGAGTTTAGGGGGTGATTAAAGCAAAGTCAAAGCTATGGATTAAAAAGGATACGTAGAAATTAAAACGCTTTTCAAAAATAAATCACAGCAGGAGTCTATCGATCTTGTCTGTGATGAAATTCTTTATCAGATATCTGGACGGCAGTGGGAGGGTGGTGCAGTAAGCTTAAAGAGGTACTGCACACTTTAACATGTTTTTTGAGCTGTAAACTAAATGATATGTCTATACTTTGATGAAACACAATAATGCTGGTTTTAATACTGACATTTTTTAACAAATTTATAAAAATCTGCATTTAATGGGATCTCACTCCCAACCCGTCAAATACCACTGCTTGGTCATTGCACTTTGGCGTCTGATACCAACACACGGAGACGCGATGCACTGGGCTTTCAACTAACTCCAATTTAAACCCATCCGCGTCATTATTAGACGGTCAGAACCAATGACGTAGTATAAAGAGCGAGAGAGTCCGTGCATGGTGGATGGGAGTGGTGGTGGATGGGTCAAACAAACACAGGACTTTCAACCAGGAGACAGCTGTTCATGTCCCATCTGAAACTATAAGTCAACATTGACTTTATTTATCACGTCAGTCGTTAGGGATGTGTGTCTTTAGTCAAGTAAACGCCTACCACAATCTTTTCCCTAATGCAGTGGGCTACCTCCGGGTCTGAGAAGTGAAGCCAATGCAGAAGTGCCTAAAACTTGTATTGTCTATCTAATAGCCAGCAGGGGGCGAATCTTTTGGTTGCAAAAAGAAGTCTGATTGTATAGAAGTCTATGAGAAAATGAGCCTACTTCTCACTTGATTTATTACCTCAGTAAACATTTATTCAATTCAATTCAATTCAATTTATTTCAATTCAATTTATTTTTAGATAGCGTCAAATCAAAACAGAAGTCATCTCAAGACACTTTATATATAGAGCAGGTCTTAGACCGTACACCATAGTTTAGAGACCCAACAAGATCCACCAAGCGCGCTGTGGCCAGGAAAAATTCAATCACTAGTTTCAAGTCTTCTTCAATACAACATGATGTTCATTTAGTAAATTATGGTCCCATTTAGAATCAAATAGACCAAAGAGCAGGGTATGCTTTAGGGCGTGGCTACCTTGTGATTGACAGGTTGCTACCACGGCGTTGTCCAGTCTGGGAGTTGTCCATGTTTTCATCTTAGAATTTGAAAACTTTCACAGTGTGTTTTCAGCTCATGAAAGTTAATTATAACTTTTTTGGTCACCTGAAAATGTCTTATTCAGCGATTGGTTGTTCTTAGCTCCACCCTCTCGTGTCACTTCTGGTTGCAAAAAAACAACATGACGATGGCCAAAATGCCGAACTCGAGGCTTCAAAACGGCAGTTTACGTAACCAATGGATGATGTCACAGTGACTACATCCACTTCTTATATACAGTCTATGCCCTATACATAAAGTCGACTTGTTGGGACTTATCTATGTCATGAAATTTATATAAAAAAAATAATGTTAAAGCCCTGCAGTGGGTGGAGTTAGGCTCAGACCTGGGGGTTAAGTTATACTTAAATCAATGTTTTCATCGGGTCTCGACTGTAGACTGTATATAAAGATGGACGACACGACAGCTCCCCAAAAGTGAAGCCAAAACATCTTGATCACCCCCTGGTGGCTGGCTGCAGTACAGGTCATAAAGCCAGCCACCTCCATGTTAGCGGATGGGCCAAACTTAAAAGTCGATGTACAAACGTCAAACACATTTTTCCCAAAGATGGTTTCTGTCATTTTAGGTAGTTCTTATCACGCTGATGTTTGTTCAAGTGTTCATTTTTCTGATAAGTTTGGTTTTAATTAGTTATTTGATACTATAAAAAGGGGGTCAGATGTCATGATTGGCAGCTGTGAGTCTCTCGCGATTGGCTCGGGCGGCTGACCTCGATACCTGGTTCCACCGCCCGATCACTTCTGCGCAGACTCTGGCTCCAAATTATGTCAAATTCTCAAGATGGTAGCTCCCGTATCTTGGATATTTTGGCTTCACTTCTATACAATGGGAGGAAGTGGAGACGCGTCGTCCATCTTTATATACAGTTTATGGTCTCGACCTGGAAGCACCATCTCACAAACCCTCTCAGACTCATAATTTAGCTGATGGGGTCCAGAGAGGGAAATGTTTATTTGTCAGAGAGGATATGAAACAGATTATGTTACAAAATTAAATCTACATAGAGTTTGATTCAACACTTGTCATGCCTCGTTGTGGCAGCGGGTAGCAATGGATATAGTCACACTATTCAGCACCTGTATGTTTGCACAACTTACTGTAAGTTGTTTACAGTCAACCAATTACTGATGTAAGGCGGCTATCCTGTTGCTTGTATGTCATCTTGTTACAGGGAGAGAAGTGCAAAGCCTGTACTAGAATACACCGGCTGCACACAGAACTCCAGCTACATTATTAGCCGATGGGATTTTTCTTTGCTGTCAGAGCTACATATGCAAATGTGACAGCAATGTACCAACTGGTCATGAAGAGCAGTGGGAGAGCTCTACACATTAGTCATCCCCGCAGAATGAACCGCACTGACGGAACCAGTAATTAATGGTTTAAAAAAAGATCCAAGAGTGATTTCCATCCAGCTCTCCTCCACCTAATCAGTTTATAATAGCGTTTTCGTCCTCCGGGATGATAATGTCTCCTCTCACATGTCTGCTTGCTCTGTCATTAAGCCCTTGCAGGATTTGAAGTGGATTTGTCTGTAGGTGTTTTGTAGAAATTGTGCTTTTACTGTAAGGACCATAATAAATAAGACAAAAAAAGGTGTGATAGGAGAAAGTGAAAAAAACACTTAAGTTACCCAATATTTGCTGGCTGTGTCTGACACTTACCAGAATACAGACTTTATGCCAAAACATGGGTTCACACTGGAATTAGTCATAAATGTAATGTCTTCAGCTTTTAGAGGCCACACTAAAGGACTAGTGTGTAACAATTAGGGAGATCTATGGGCAGAAATGGAATATACTATTACAACGTATTCTCATACAACGTTTCATATGATATCTTGTGAAAAAGTTATTCCACCTTTTTAGTGTGTTTCCCTACGAATGTCCAGCAACACCTGTCAATTTCCGCTTGTTATAGTCTTTTCAAAATAAAGTTCCGTCTCCACAGGAAACAACTTTCGTACATTTAGGCAAGAAAACTACCTAGTTAGGTTTAGGAAAAGATTGATTTGGTTAGGTTTAGGCAAAAGAAATACTTAGTTAGGTTGAGGAAAAGAGTGTGGTTTGGCTTAATACAACTCCGGAAGTGACGTTACTTAAGTACGTAACTTACCTGACAAATAAATCAATGTTGACTTCCGTTTCACATGGGACACAAACACCGGTCTCCTGGGCGAATGTCCAGTGTTTTTCGACCCCACCATCCACCACAACCTCCTCCCTATGCGGCGTTTGCCGCTTATTATACTTTCTGGTTCACGATTACGTTAACTACACACAAATTCATTTCGTCGGAAATACACGAATAACAGTGCATTACTTTTCGCAGTTATAGCTACGAAGGGTGTATGAGACCAGCATGAATATTAATAAGTATGTTTTCTTTTGTGTATAACCACCTGAAAATAAGAATCATTGTGTTTTCGTTAATTTAGAATGAGCCGTTTATATCGACATACAGAGTGGATCCTATCCATAAAGTCCACCATGTTGCACCGCCATGTTTCTACAGTAGCCCAGAACGGACAAACCAAACACTTTTCCTGCTTGGGCCGGAGTTGATAACGTTACTCGCTCCCGTCGCCGCCGCTCTCTCTCTCTTGCTTCACCACTCACTTCCCACGTACACACACTGTAAGCACTCACAACTGGCTCTATAGATAGGGCCTTTCGCGTTCTCACGTCGGCCACCGTAGCAATCCTACACGCTTGGCACACGGGAGAAAACCGTTCCTAATTGAAGCCCAGTATCCCGAGGAATCACGACCACACTGGACATTTCAATACCACCTGATTTACATTCAAAACCAACATTCAGTGCCCATGCAGGAAGTAGAAGCCCGATATGAAGCTAAAGGGAATTAAGGGTGGGAGGTGTATTGGAGTGTAGCACACCTTAACAGTAGTTATTTGCCATAACCACGCTCTTTTCCTCATCTTAAACATACCATAGCTGCTATGATCAGATAGTAGAAAGCAAGAACTTTAGAACATTGGAAGTAAGAAAAACAAAGTTGTAACTGAACCTATTTTACTATTTTGCAGAATCGTCCAATATAGGCGTTGTTTGACAATAACTTTAATAATTTCACTGTCACAAATTTAGTCAGTAAATCAGAAACAAGCTTTTGAAATGTAATAAAATAAGAGCTGGTAAATTTATGCAACACAATCCCCAGAAAAGGCATAAATCAGTGATAGAACGCATCTCCACCTAAATCCAATAGTTGCTTTTCTCACCATCTCGAAATTGTTTTATTACAGCATGTGGAATAATAAGGTTTGTGAAAAATGTGTCTGTAAATGTGTCTAGTTTCCGTCCCTGTATAAGTAATACGCTTTTATTCAGTGTCTCTTACAGGAGAAAATGAATCACCGCTGATGAATGAAATGTGGAGTTGATAACATCCCACAGCAAAATTCTCGTTTCCTGCTTTTGAGTTTAATCCTTGAATTATTTTGGCTGAATCTTAATTCACCAAAATAAATAAAACAGTAAAGATTAAAGGAGCAAGCGTGATTTTTTTTTTCAAACTTTAAATACTTCGCCCACAGGTCAGAGAAGTGTAACCCATAATTGGTAAATAAATGGGAAATATGTAAATAACAGAGACTTCAGAGCAGAGGGGGATGTATTTTAAGGGCATAGTTTATTATTATTATTTTTTTATAGGATATTGGTATACCGAGACTAATATAAACATCACCTTGAGATATTTGTTATAGACACACTGTGTGAGAATTGCATATACTGTAGATGTAATTACAGTGTGTGGATATAGACCATTGGCTTGATAATTCCAGTGTTTAAGCTGATATATTCTCACATGAAAAGAATGGATTGGGAAAGCAGCTGCCGTCGGGGGTGACGCCGAGTTCATTCATACCTTTGCTATGGAAATGAAGCCACTGCAACACTTGATATTTGTTTTCCCAGCCTCATTTAAAAAAAGGTGTCTGAGCAGTAACTTGTTTATCACAATAGCAATTCAATTGTGTGTTTGTCATAGACCGCTGCACTGACACTGTTTATTTGAATAAGCAAAAATACATCAACCCCCACCCCCCAACCCCCCTCTCGCATGAAATGAATGCAATAATCATGCTCTGTAAGTGAAAGGCTCAGCCGACTCCATAAGGAATGGGTTAAAGCATGGCGATAAATTAATTTGAGTCAGTCTTAAACATCTTTTTTCAGTTAAGTTTTCATTGATTGCTGGTTTCTGGTGGATCCATGTGGTTTTACAAGGACAAATGATTCCCAGTAACCGTCTTGATTGTCCTGAACAACAACAGATTTTTCTTTTTGAAAGGTGAGCAGGATTATGATGTATGTGGTCACTGGTCTCTATTGATCATGCACATGCATTATCTGTAAACCCAATAATCAATACAGCAAGAACCACAGGAAGAAATTGTCCCCCAATCATGTTTGCACCTGGTATGAACTATATAAAAATACATATTTTTTAATTTAGCAGTATATAAACAATTAATAAATGGTTCATAAAACCCTGTATTGTAGTTATAAGAGGACATGAGGACAATTTAAAGTGTATATTCTCCTATGAATCATCCGTAACTGGTGTAAATGAATGATGGATAACAGTATAACATAGCTGTAATTGCATTTATTGATATGCTGTATGATTGCTTCCATGTACCAATCCATACAGTGTATTATAAAGCTGTTTTTACCCATGCAGATCATTCACAGACAGGTTTAATACTGTTTATTGATATTCAAACTAATGAAGACATGATGGGATCAAGGGTTTCATTCTTGGCAATACATAAATAAATAAATACATAAATCAAGTTTGCTTAGTTGTCATAGAGAGGAAGAAGTACACCAGTTATGGATGCTGCAGGTATGGTTTTTGACAATATCAATATAAGAAAACAAAACAGTTACACTTTATACAATAAAACAGAACACATCTGAAACACAAAGAGAATTAAATTAACTAAAAGCCAATAGCCAAACACACAAAAACACAGAACGTCAAGTGAACTAAAATAACAGAAAAGCAATTCTTAAAAAGTGGGTTTTTAAAAGTGATTTAAAGGACGCGACAGTCTAGGAACCCCGACTGCAAAGGCTCTATCACCTTTGTGTATAAATCTATATGCCTAAAGCTACATTATAGTGAGTTATAAACCATATTTAATATAATATAATACATATTATTGCTTATAAATCCTAAGTACAGGGGTTAAAACAAAGTGTTCCCAGCCTGTCAAGATCATTTTAAAGCTCAAACTCTGGCAATATCAAAGCTGATATATTTTTAATTACAGTCTTGTAGTTTGTTGCTGTTGATTTGTTGTTTTTGGTTTTGAGGGGCCGGTCTCTGCTTTGGGTCATTTCATCATCTCAACCTTGTTTTAGGAGGAAGCAGGGAATAAACCTCGGTCAGCTTGACTTTTTCGGAGTGTCTTCTTGCACCACACGTGAGCTATTTGGCTATTTACACCTAGTAAAGTAATACAAAAAAAGTGACAAAGTACATGCAGGAACTAGGTTGTCGTGGATAAGTGGGTCAAACTCAGGACTTTCAGCCTGGAGACTGGGGTTTGGATCCTGTGAGACGACTGTTTTTCACTTAGTTGACTTACTATTTTCTGTTTTGTTAAATTATGATTAATATCGAATGTGTGACCGGATGGGTTGCAAATAGCAATGCTGGCTACTGACACCTCGGTACTAATAGCGTCTGCCTTAAAGTTTTGACGGGTCGTGTCTTTATTCAACTGTTTGTTGCCACCGTTCAGCACAATCAGTGGCAAATGACACTAGATATATAATAAATAAATAACTTAAATGAGTGGCCCACTCCCCAAATTGACCTTAACTTGACCTGTCCACAGATAGTGGGTATCTTGCTGGAATTCTACCGTGCACAAGATGAAGAATAAAAGGACAAAAGGTGATGCTGGGAGACTATGCGTTCAGAATAAAAACATATCTGAGCAGGATACTGAAATAACAAACATGCAATGTGCAGGAGGGCAGTATAGGTGCATATGTGATATACTCAAAATGCTAAATTGAGGAGTGAGGAAAGCTTTCCGATCTGCAGGTCGATGAACATTCAGACCATTAACTATAAACCGTTCACCACAACCTCTACGATCCCTCTCAGCTGATTTTGGTGAATAAAAACGGTCAACATAAGTGTCTGTGTTGAATACTGTTTCAGCTGCAGCAGGTAGACTTTTGGAGATGATAAAGTCTTCATTGTCTGGGGCGCATCGATCATGTAGAATAAGGAGTTCCCATCTTGACTGAGACCACATTGGCTAGGAGAAGGGAAGCTGCACATTCTCAGCATCTCTGATCATGTAGTTCATCCCTTGTGCTTTGTTGTGTTTTTAAAAGAAACCATCGATTGTTGAGATGGAATATGGGGTCAGAGTCAGAGGACGGCACATCAGGTCAGAGGTGCTGAAAACAAGAAATAACATTTACTTCTCGAGTACTCTCCAGATATGATGGAGGCCTGTCTTCTTTATAGAGGCCGGTCAAGATTTCAAGATCTCATCTCATGCTGGAGTGATGTCAAAACAACTTCTACCTGTTCAAACCATGAAGACAGTGATGAGAGGCTGATCATCTTCATCAAGTTTCCTCAAACCAAAAAGGCCTCACATCAAAACTGTCAGAGCAAAACATTTTTCTTCATTCTCTTCTATTACACCGAATCATCTTTGACACAGGAGATAAGCTGATCAATCAAACAGCTGGCTGAAAGTTATTCACAAGAACACGTTACAGCTCTGCCGGCCTGTCTGCTCTACGGCGCTGGACCTCGCGTCGAGCAAGTTGATGAGGTAAAAAATGTGTGGCTCAAGCCTCGAGCTTTGACCAGGTCTCTCCATTGATCTTTCAAACGTTCCGCCTTACAAAAGGGTTCCTTTGGCAGCACATGAAAAGAGTCGACTTCCCAGTATGCATCTGGATAAGGGCATGAACTCTACCCAGAATTCACATCCCCCTCCTGACCATGGGTTTCATGTCAACTCTGAAAATAGAAAGCTAGAACCGCTGTGGTTTGAGGGTGACGTCACATCCAAAGCCCTTGTTACATTCATTACATTCAGGCCGAATGAAATGAATGTAACGGGTTTATTACAGTCCTGTGACAGCTATAGATACCGGATTTTTTTCTTTTTTTTTGTCAGAGCATTTGACTTATTGATTGCTGTTACGATGTATTGAGAATTTCAACAAATATAACAAAAAATGTTTTTAAATTCTTATCAAACCCTACCTTCAATATTTGCTTTTTTATTCATTTTGCCATAAACGAGTCCCAAACGGGGTTTTGGGCTAACAGAAGAAAACTGGCTCCCCGCCTGTTTATTGTTGTGGCAGTCATCAGAAAAAGAATTGGCAATTTGAACGGAGGACAGGATTGTTTTAAAAAGACTTAAAGCTGAAGTAGGTGAGATTGGAGCAAATATTAATAAAAAAAAGTTATTTTTATAAAACGGTCGCTATATCGTGACAGTAGTACATGAAACAGGTAACCTGAAAAAAATCATGTGCCTCTGTGTCCTCCGG
>CAKALU010064414.1:80742-104359 GCA_916700995.1 Hozukius guyotensis
GTTTCATGTCAACTCTGAAAATAGAAAGCTAGAACCGCTGTGGTTTGAGGGTGACGTCACATCCAAAGCCCTTGTTACATTCATTACATTCAGGCCGAATGAAATGAATGAAACGGGTTTATTACAGTCCTGCGACAGCTATAGATACCGGATTTTTTTTCTTTTTTTTTGTCAGAGCATTTGACTTATTGATTGCTGTTACAGAGTATTGAGAATTTCAAAAAACAAAAAATGTTTCTAAATTCTTAAAGGGACTATTTGTAACTTTCAGAATTGCTTGTTAACAGCGACACCTGTGGCCGTGAAGTCAACTAAAGTCAGCGTCGGGCTCGCGCTTGCTCGCTCTAAATAGACATGAACGAGCATCGCTCAAAACAGTGAGGCAACACACGTCAGCTAAAACCCCAATATCACTCTATATTTCACCTGCTTGGCAGTAATGTTAGCTGACCAGACGAAGGTCTCTCCATGCTGATTCTAGTGTTGGCTTTTCCTGCTTCAGCGCAGCGGGGCTCCGCAGCGAGTAACGTCTCGTCTCCGCCCGCAGCCGGAGTGAGCAGGAAGACAGCGGCACACGGTTGGTAACGAGACGACAACGTTTCTCGCTGCGGAGCCCCGTCACTTCACAAGACACGGAAAACCTCTGTTGGTCTGGAGGAGCTGCAGCATTTATTTCTGCACAAATGTCCATCGTACATTCACTAGATATTCTCAGAAATAAACTAACTCTCCTGGAGTGTGTAGTGAGCGCGCGTTCACGTCTAGAGGTGGAGCGAGTACGCGAGAACGCGTGCGTTCTGTGTGAGTGAAGGCAAGCAGACAGAGGAGGAGATGCTCCGGCCACACGCGAGCGCGCATGTGTCCCGACCCGGTACATTTATACGCTTAAAAAGTTACAAACAGTCCCTTTAACAACCCTACCTTCAATATTTGCTTTTAAATTAATTTTGCCATAAACGAGTCCCAAAAGGGGTTTTGGGCATCCTGAGACCAAACGACCCCGAGTTGGGGTTGCTCGTTATCAACTTGTAACGGCAGGTATGGGCTAACAGAAGAAAACTGGCTCCCCACCTGTTTATTGTTGTGGCAGTCATCAGAAAAAGAATTGGCAATTTGAACGGAGGACAGGATTGTTTTAAAAAGACTTAAAGCTGAAGTAGGCGAGATTGGAGCAAATATTAATAAAAAAAAGTTATTTTTATAAAACGGTCGCTATGACAGTGGTACATGAAACAGGTAACCTGAAAAAAATGATGTGCCTCTGTGTCCTCCGGTATCCTCCGGTGCTCATAACGGCATCCGCAAGATTTCACAGACCGGAGAAAAATAAGTAGTAAGAGCCGATCTGACGTCTGCTGTCCATCTGCTGTCTATGAGAGCCGGCTGTCAATCACTCGCGAACTCCGACCAAACGGTCAAACTAGGCAGCGCTGATCAAATATGAATCAATTTTCTGTTACTGTAATGCCTATTTCTCGCCTCAAATGTTTTCAGAATCATCTTGTAGTGCACGGTTTAGCTGTAAAATGAGAAAGTTTGTGTCGCGGTAGCCATTGTGAATCCTCTTGAAGGAATGCCAAACTACCGGTCACATGACCGGAGCACAGCAAATGAGCCAACAGGAACGCTCTCTCTCTGAAATGACCTGTGATTGGTCAAATTCTCCCGTCACGTGCTAGATGTTCTAAAGCCTGAAAACAGAGCCATGAGGAGGAGCAGAAGTCTAGTTATCTCTCAGAACACTTGAATTACAATATGCTGAAAGGTTATTATGGAATTTTTGCCCAATGATGCCAAGAATATACTGCCTACTGCCACTTTAACAGTAAAGTTTGCAAGGTATTATTTTATTTCTGTTATTTGTGTTATGATACTGTTTTTTTTCTCTTACTTCTAGTAGTCAGTCCAGTGATGATGAGGAAGTCCAGGAGGGAACGGAGAGACAGATTAATGTATATTTTTTTTCAAGATGTTCTTTAGTTTAGTCAAATGTCAATTTTTTTTTTTTTTTTAATAAACTAAATGTTTTTATTTTTTATTTTAACTTTAGTTTAACATTACATCCTCAGGTCTAATCCCATTTACAGGGGAGAATAAATAAAAAGCAAACCAGTCAGTCTAATATTGTAAACTGACATGGCTCCCCTTGTCAAGAGATTCAGGAATTTAGGATGAACATACTTGCTAACAGAACACAAGTTGTATTAGGAATGGAAATGTGTAATCTTCCAATGCACCTTCAGTATACAGGTATTTCTGACATGGCAGATCAACAAGAACATAACCTTTGTTGTCTCTTCACCAAGGTGATGGGAGGCGCTAGATTGTGAGTCTATTTTTAGCAGATCAGGTAGATTCATTACTGTAGCAGAAGAACAATCATTACAGTGTGAAGATACTTCACACTGTACATCAGCACCGTTTATCTTTGTGTTTTCCTTTTCTAGGCAGAGACAGAGTGAGCAGCTGAGGGCTTCAGTCAGAGTTCATGCAGACTGCAGGACAGCGCTGCCTGATCCGCCTGCCGTCACAGCGGAGTCCTCCTCTGGCCCTGCATGCTGAGCAGCCACCAGGCGACCTCTGACCCCTAGCTAGTCACGGGGTTTTGATCCTACCGTCAAGCCAGCGGCAGCACAGCTGTAGCAGCAGAGGGAGGCGTCCTCGGGCCCCAATTAGACTCCTGAGTCCCAGCCGGCCCGCCGCGGCAGCCCTCCTCCAGGGAGCCGGGCCTGACACTGATGCGGCTGTACAGCTGCTGAAGGGGAGGGCAGCGGGAGGTGCTACCTTTGAGGCAATGCCAATAAGTGGTTTAAAAATGTATGGCACCCTTGTCAAACTTTCTTCATTTCACGGTGCCATGGCAACCGACTTGGGCTCGTGGCGTGGTTAGCGGTGAGAAAAAGGAGGGTCGCATTTGTTCTCTTTGTCTTGCTCTTATTTAACACACACGCACACAGCCACACACACTATTCACATTTCAGTGACCACGGCTGCTCCAGTGAGAAAAACTGGTAGAAAATGACAATGATTGAAAGAATAGAGAAGGAACTGGATTGAGGTGAGGTTTATTGTTTACAGACAAAAAACAAAGAATACTGTTGTAGATGAAGAAGGCTAAATTTGCCTCCTGGGAATAAATAATAATTTTCCCTTTTTTTAAATAAATAAATGTCCATAATTTTTACTGTAACTATTAAGGCAATTAGAAAAAACAAAACACTAAAATTTTCAGCCGTGTATCCATTCACATATTTTTATGCAAATTAGAAAAGCTGTATATGTAAACGGAGAAATTTGATAAAACTTCCTCACTTACAAAAAAAGTTTTTATGTTCGCTTGAGGTGATTTCTGCCTTATGTCATGGAGAAATGTGACTTCTGATATCCAATCGTAAATATTGAACATGTTAAATATTTACGATTTGAGATCGGTGCAGCCAGGATGGACATCCTAACAGAGGGGGATGTAAAAAACACTCTTAACATTCCTCACACCACAGGAATATCTGTCAATATATTCTCTCTAAAACCATAAAAAAATGCTTTGCTGACGATTATCAGGAGGTGGAAATCGGGCCCAAAATCGTCTTGACTCTCGGGTAGTGTGTTCCCGGTTTTAAGTGGAGAGCAGTGGCCAGGCAGTGGATAATTCCTGGGTGACTGCAGCTTGTGTTATACAGGGCGGACACAATGGACTCACTGACGCATTCAGGTGATGCCGTTGCAAATGTTTTAACATGTTTGCATTTCCACAGACATACCATCGCTCTTTGTGCAGTGTTGCTTTAACTTGCAACAACAGAACTACATGACCTGGAAGGCTTTTTCAGCATTCGCCATAGCCTACCAACAGCTCTTGCATGAGCTATAGCTACATCCAGAGGACAGACAGCAACTGACCCACTGCCAAAGTTGTCCGGGTGGAACTCTGTCTCTCTATGCTGCAAACTGAATGTACATGGACATGTCCACGTTATATAATATAAAAAAACGCAGAACACTTGGCTGACAACACCTTCTCAACTTATGTTAATGAGCATCTCCCATGTTGAATTGTGGCCAGCAGCCTGGCAGTGCGAGGGAGTGAGAATCTGTGCTGTCAATTATCCAATGTGAAAGTAGCCTGGTAGGGACAGCTTGTAGCCTCGCCGCTCATCCACCAAATATAGTCCTCTCCATCAGCCGCTTTAAACTTCTTGCTTAATGCACATCCAAATCCGTTAAACGAAGTCTGAGCTGTGCATTATGAGCACCATTTGGTTCAAAGCAAAATGTGTTTTGATATAAAGAAGCAACACGTGAGGGTCGCCTGACCAGTCATAATGCGTCCACGAGAGCTTTTTCATCAATACAAAATGACTCTGTAATTGTTTTTGCCTGGAGCCGGAGGTTTCTGGCTTCATTCCCAACCCGAACCCCCCGCTGCTCACAAACAAACACACACCTCAACCCCCACCTACTGGCTATTTTTCAACCCCTCTGTGATGACGGATGCCGCTGAAAGCAGCCAAACGGCATCACAAAGCATTTCAGCTCCGAAGGTCAAAAAGTGAGGCTGACGTACCGACAAAGCACGCATTGTAATTCGAGCATTTATCAACTTGTTTCCCCTTCACCAGACGTTTCTGTTGCATGCCTGCTCTAATTAAGCAGCATGCTGCTCTACATTGTGAAAATGGGACTTCTAAAGGGGCGGGGAGGTCTCTGCCAAACACCTGGTTATGTTGTTAGAATCCTCCCGCTGACAGACCTCAGAATAGATGACTTAATGTCTCTTTAATTTGTGCTTCATTTTCCAGGGGTTTGACACAAGTGGGGGTTGAATGTGCTCCGCTCTAAAAGCCTTCCTCCATACATTATGTGCATGTGTAAGGAGACAAAGCTTTCATTAAGGATTGAGAGTATACGGTCATGGTAGCCGTATCAAATTCCGGCAGACCAGCTGAAGCTATTCAGCCCTGGATGCAAACCCTCTCCGGAGGGGCTCTCGGCGGGTTTGACCCGTGCCAATCATTTCGGCGCTTTGTTCATTTGCAATTTTGCTCTTTTTGTCATATTTAATTACATTTGAGAGAAGTCAATTGTTTCTCTGGCATTAAAATAATTGCATTTTTTCAGAAAATCCTAGTTTTGTGTTTGGAGCGGGTCGCAAGACGCATTAGATCCTCCTCAGCCGGGCAAAACATGGAGGGAAAGATTGATGAATGGAAGCTGCAAACCTCGTGGTAACTAACAGAGGATCTGTGTTTTAGTGGTGAAGGTCATGTTTTCACTGTTTCTCACTGATTTCAGACGGAGACAATAGCCTTTCCATTTAATCAGCCCTTGTCTTCTAAACATTACCCTCTTTTACCTACAATGGCCCGAATACGCTGTCATAGAATGTAGTTTAGGGAACATCATTTTTGACAGAGTTTTCAGGCTTTCGTTATCTTGTGAGATTTTTTCTTCATCTTAGGTGTACGTTGTTGTGCTTGAGGATGGTTGTGAGTGGGAGGAATGGACCTGCATGCAGGGCGTTGATTTTCCAGAAAAACTAAATTTATTCAGACCGGCCAAGAAAAGGAGAAACATAAATCATTTAATTTAGTTTATCACTTATGGTCCTCTGCAAAAAAACATCCAGTACACAAATGAAAAAAAAAAAAGACCGACTAGTTTGTTGTCTTCCAAGACCTTTTATACCCAGACACCTGCTGTCTGTAGCCAATCAGGGAGGAGCTCTGGAATTAGTGCTACTTTAACCAGGTGGCTTCAATCTCCCCTCATTTGGAGCTGATTGGTAGTCAAATGCACTTTGACAAAAGATATTAATCAAATGTTCCCTCTCAAGAGGTATAAGCAAAACTAAAATATTGTTAGTTAGGTAGAGAATCAAGTAAACATTCATTTCATTGTAACTGACGAACATCACAGCAGTAAAAATACCCACAAAGACATTTTAAATGGGAGGTGCTCCTTCTTCTTAAAGGGTCAGATCAGGGAATTAAAGTCCCCTTACAGAAAACCTGTGTGAGCAGAAAGACGATAGACAACTGAACAAGAATTTCTCAAACATCACAAGTTCATGGCTCATATGCTCATGTGCACCTTCCTCTCAGCGCAAAACACTCAAAGAAATTATGTTGGGAGTGGAGAAAATAGGCTCCATGACATACATATTTCAAAAAATATACAGCAGACAACAGTCTAAATACCAAGTAGGAATGAAAATGATCTTGATTTTGGGCTTATTATTTTCTAAAATCCATTTCTTAATCCATTTAACTTTGCAGATTTGACAGCTTTGAGGACTTAAAATGAATTTAAAAAGTGACAATATTTCCCTCAGGAGGTAAAGCATCAGAGACCCTGCAGGTTCCATCCCTGATACCTCCAGCTCGGTGTTGTGTTGTGTTGTAACACATATGTACTTGCTGTTGAAACTTTAATTAAAACGGCTACGTTAGTGCGAGCGACACTTGCCTCCTCTTCTCACAACTGAATCCCCTGATGCACGTGTCTCATCCTTTATTAGATATAGAACTAGTAAGCATATAATGACAACATGTTAAAAGGAACAGTTTGACATTTTGGGAAGTAAAATGTTTCGCTTTCTTGGTGAGAGTTTGATGCAAAGATTGATATGCTCTCATATTGGCCCGTTAAATATGAAGCTACAGTCAGGAGAAAAGTTAGCTTAGCTAACTTCTAGGAAGTCACTGCATCTGGCCAAGAAATAGTCTGGGACATAACTCCCCATAAAACCACAAAGGGTTGTTTTAACAACTTTTGTACAGATTAAACGAATGAGATATAATGGTAATTGATGAGTTTTAGAGGGGCTGGCTGGTGGATTTTGTTACTTTTGGACAGAGCCAGGCTAACTGTCTCCTCATCAAGTCCTTGAGCTAAGCTAAGCTAACTGGCTGCTGGCCTTTAGTACAAAAAGTAAGATAAGGACTTTAGTGCGAATGGGAGGGCACCACCGTACCATAGGGTTAAGTAACCTGATGTCATTTGTTAGGCATTGCATGCCATTTTGAAGACATTCCGTATGTCACGATAAAACATTTTAAACTTCGTGCATGTCATTTCACGCCACAGGGTTAACGTTGCGAAGCGACTTTTAGCGTGTCATTTAACACCACATCGTTCCCGTGAAATAGTCGCAGTTATGTTTAAGCAACAAAACTACGGTAACGACCGCAGTTATGTTTAGGCAATACAACTACTTAGGTTTAGGTTAAAACAATTGGGCTTAAAATACGTATGTAAATATAAATGAAATAAGTATGGAAAACATGTCACAAATGTCACCAACGTCAGTTCAAAATAATTCAACAACACTTTGGGACAGAGCAGGTCCCAGAGTATTTTGCTTTGGTCTCTTGGTTGACAGTTTCTCACTTTTTATACTACGTCACATGCTCTTCCTCACTAGCTCTGAACGTACCATATTCTCGCAGTACAGACAGTACAATACTACAAAACAATAAAAAAATAAATGGCGTGAAATGGCACGCCAAACGCAAGTACGGCATTGTGATTGCAAGCGAAATTACCTACATAATGTCATTCATATCCTATTTTGGTGAGACCGGGCTGGATTTAGACAGCAACCATGAACTGTGTCCTTTACGTCATGGTGTTCACAGTGTCTCATAGTTTATTACACTGATTTTATTTCTTTCTCTTAATAAGATGGGAAGCTTTCTTTGTGTACAGTAATCAACCTTTATCTGACAGCTTTAAGTTCGGACCTGTTGAAACTGTTTCAGAGATTTCTGTCATGACCTTTATGTAACCAACATGTAAACTACCATCACCTTTACATAACAAGGTGCATGTCCGAAAGGTTTTTTTTTGCCAATTGATTTGACTGGGTAATGATTGACAGGAGGCGGGTACTAAAATAACCACAGAGAATGTGGTGTGTTGTATGAAAGGGTTATTTTGGAGAAAAAAAAAAAAAAACAGAAATCAGAGAAGCAGGAAGGAAAAGTAAGACGATCCCCTCCGTCTCCTCTCCTCTCCTGTGGCGTTCTTGAATCACAACATGGGCTTCTTTGAAAGTATAAAACTGTAAAACCTCGTACTCATGTTGTGATTTCAAAATGTTGGCTGTTGTGCCTCTCATTCACAGTGATGGATTCCCTGCACTGATTGCATTTGAAGTCTCCAGTCGTTCTGTATGCTGTTAGGAAGTGAATTGGAGTGAAAAGTTACTCCAAGAGCATGCATGTGAAGGCTGCTGCAGTGTCCAACAAATGGCTGGGGGGTAGAAAAAACAGCAAAAAGTGAAATTAGGATAGAGCTGTCCTTTAACAAAGACAAAAGCACAGCGTACCCTTGAGTATCGTTAGGGGAAGTCATTTGAAGAAGCCCAGTTTTGTTCCCTGTAAAGAATTGCTCGGATAAAGACAAAAAAATGCTAATTTCTCCGGCTCTTCTACGAACGTGACCCCGCTGGAACTCCAGGGGAGGATTTCTTGTCGAAGGTACCCGAGAGATGTGATATTTTTCCCCAAGTGATTTATTAAATGGGGCCGGGTGTAGACGAGTGTGGGGCTGTGATTGGGGGGGAGGCCCGCTATCGTTTTCCCTCGGGGATGTGTGTGCACGCAGCTATGTGACAAATTAACATCAAAAAGTGCCTCTTGTTTCTGGAAGCGAGGAGGGAAACTTCCTTATAGCTGATTTATGTCCTCTCACCACTCCCACACACGGCAGCCTCCCTGACCATTTAGACAGCTCTCACATTAAACCGAGCCATTTCATTAAATGTAAAACCAAATTACCTCATTGTATTTGCCCTAAATATGACCCACCATAACACGCGATGATCTCTCAGGATGAGCGGCCACATGAGATTTCTCCGTCTGCGGGGATTTTTTATGGCCGCGAAGGTAAAGGAAACATAAAGCGGCGGTATAGTGTGATGATTTGAAGCCCTTTTCTTTTAATTGACAGATAATAAAGGCATCATTCTTTGCGGTTTTGATGGGTCGAAATTAATTAAAACATGATCTACATATATACGCTCCATAAAATGCATCCCTCGTGAGGTAAAGAATCTGAATATCTTTGTGTCCTGAAGGTGACCTACAATCAATACTGTGCCTGAACGCATCCCTTTTAGAGACGGGGGGACTGAAGCTGCTGCTGCACTGTAAAATAATTGTCTGTGGGAAGCCAGTGGGGGATCACATATTGAATTATATATCATTTAGAATTATTATTCCTGATGCTTTAATACTGTAGTTTCACACCTGGGGGTCGCAAGATAAATCTTAAGTGGTTTCACGATAATTAATTTAATAACTAAATTGTCCTATGCAAAACCAACAAGGTCTCACATTATGTGACAAAATACATAATTTGTCTGTGCCATGTATAATGACGCATCTAGAAATCACTGCTGAAAAATGAATTTATTCTATGATGTGACAACTCTATGGCTGAGGTTTAGGTTAGGCTTAGGCACAACGACTTGGTTAGGTTTAGGATAACATCTATCAGGACAACCCGGTCTCATGGGACGGCGTATAAATAGTACGACATTATATTCCGTATACGTCATGAGGACGCATTTTTGCCTTTTCACATGTCATTTGTACGCCACGAACAAAACTACAGTAATGTCCGAATTGCTACCCACAGTTGGGCACCTGCTGGAACAACTGATTCAGTCATTTTGTCGTAGGCAGTCTGATTAAAAAACACTGTATAGTGTAATACTGTATAGCTTTACCAGACATTAAAAAATATTCTATGAAACAAGCTAAAAATGGAAAATCACCCTTACATACTTTTAAGGGGCCATAATGAAAAAAATGTTTACCTACTACTTTAAAGTTGATTAGATTTGTCATATATATATATATATATAGAGGTACAAACATGAAATTTGACCGCATCCTCAGGAGCAGTGGGCTGCTGTAAAGCGCCCGGGGAGCAACTTGGGGTTAAGTGTCTCGCGCAAGGATACTTGGACATGCAGACAGTAGGAGCCGGGGATCAGACCACCAATCTTTGCTCTACCCGCTCTACCCTCTGAGCTATAGTCGCCCCAACTACAACTACCTCTACAACACACTGTTGTGTAGTTCAATTCATAACATTACATCATATTTTACAAACAGATTGTATGTTTTGTGATTAATATCTATCGCTGTCAAATAAATGTTGTGGAGTAAAAAGTACAATACTATCCTCTGGAATGAAATGCAGTATTAGTATATACATAGCAATATACATACACATACTTCAACATTTTACTTAAAGGGACTGTTTGTAACTTCTTACACGTATAAATCATTGCGGGTCGGTGTCCCATGCGCGCTCGCGTGTGGCTACGCTGTTCAGACTCAGACTCCAACACAAACTACACAAAAATACCAAAACCGCAAAGTTATATCTAGTGAAGCCCGTCTTGCAAAACAGTGTTGGCCGCGGTCGGAGGACGCGGTAGGAGGACGCGGGGGAGACCGTAGCTTTGGCAATTTCTGATTCTTACAAACAGTCCCTTTAACTGTACTGTTATAAATGTATTAACTTACATTCAACCAGCTTAATGTGCATGTGAGGATGCAAAAGGTTACCTACGTGTCATCAGTGGAGTTAGCAGCTCTTTGCTTAATCTCACCCAGGGTCACATTTCTGCTGCTAACATTATCCGGATGACCTCGAGTAACACAGAGAATGACACTAAAAAATATGGATGGAAGAAAGAATGGAGAGGCCGGTCTGAAACAGAGGATGAAAGTGCATGAAATCCTCCACTGCACTGTGAGATAAAAAGGCCCACAGATGGACAATCCCAGAGGTCAGGAGGTCATCTCTGTATCTTTATTCTGAGGCCACGGAGACAAAGGAGCGCTGACAGTTTCATCATCTCGTCCCGCACTGATGTAATACTAAAGCTGAGTCGTGTTCACCCGGCTGCCCGGGGGATTGCCCCCAAAGACCTGAGACAAAATCAAACCATCAGAGATGGCCCGACCACAGATATGGATAAAAAACACGAGTTCTACTGGTTCCACTTTCTTATAATGCAGCCTCTATAATGGCTTGTAAGCAATGGTTTTAATAAGGACTAATAAAAAAAAAAAATACTTTATATTTATTCATAAGCCATTAATAAGAAGAACTTTTAATTAGGTCATTAATGAAGTTTTTTATATATATATATTTGTGTCCAACTTTTTGTTGGAAGTTATGGGACATTTCTAAGGACATTTTTATATTATAAACATTCCCCCATCACACCCTATATCTCCAAATAATTCTCTCCAAATAATTGATACAAACAATAAACATATTAAGCAGCAGTACAGTAAAAAGAGGTGGGTTTATCAAAAAAAATACATAAAATTAAATTAAATTTAAATTTAAAAGACAATGGACTTTATCAGTTTATCATTTGCTGTGCATCATGTGAGATAAATTAAATTTTTTTTTTTTTACCAAAATCCTTAACATCTGCCGTTGTAATTTTAAGAAGCCAACAATATTTCATTGTACAAGTTCTCAACAAATTATCAACTCTGCAGATGGATGCAGGCCATGCCGTGACTTAACACAAATCATATTCACATATACACAAATGCTTTACTCTTTCTTCTGACTTTTTCTGAAGTTTTGCTTCTTCCTTAACATATTCATTAACTTTACTTTATTATTAATCGTCACAACTTTCCCTTCCTTTGTGTCTTTTTATTTACTTCTCTATTATATTTTATTATTTTGTTTTTTTTCCAGAAGTGTCTGCTGGAGGAGGATAAGCACCAGTCTAAGTGTCTTTTTTACAACCTGGCAACCCAAAAACATTCTATTTAATGGCTTGTAACTGATGTTATGAAAGTGGAAAATAAGATTTTTTAATATGCTATATAGTTGTGCATTTAGAATAACACACTAGCTAAAAGTGCTGCACTTTTCAACCTTAGTTTGACAACTAAGGGTGCCTTTGCACTTCACAATGTGCCTCTTATTCATATCAGGTTTACACTGGCAACCAGCAGGAAACTCACAGACAAGAATGCAAGCAGGAGTCTTTACTGAGCAAAAACAGAGAGTAAAACACAGCTAACTGTCCAGGAGAGACAGGCAACGCTATCAAAAAGGCAGAGATTTAGTCAAATAATCCAGAAGCAAAGTCTGAAACACTAAAGGATAAACTGGGTAAACAATCGCTGGAACGCTCACTAAAACAGTAAAGATGAACTGGCACAGACAAAGAGGAGCACACAGACTGACTACAGGAAGGGTGATTGGGACAGGTGAAACTCATCAGGGCGGAGTCGGTGATCACACAGGTGGGACAGACACACGAGGGCAGGAAATGAAACAAGAGACAAAAGGTGAGTATACCAAAATAAAACAGGAAATAACAACTGAAAACTAAACTGAGGACCGGGATGGAACAATTCACACATTCCCATATTCTTGCCACGCAAAATGTTGGCCCGGCAATTTGGGAGAAAAATCTGGGTTTCAGTATCTTACTCAAGCACACTTCAACAGGTGGACAGGCTCCTAAAAATTACGTTCCCATACAACTAAATTCCATTCTGAAATTCTTTTGGAAGGAAACGTATTTTTGTCACGGATTACGTCTGTCTTTTACATTTCACAGATACGTCTGTAAGTCTGCGGACGGCCACAGTGAATGATGTATAGCACAACGAGCAGAGCAGGTGACGTGGTATATCGAGCGACCGTGAATGAAAGTTACGTTGAATGATTATTGAATAAGAGCGGGTATAACAAGCGAGAAAGTTCACAACAGGTGGGCAGGAAGGGAGGTGTATGGGTCCAACAGACATTGGACTTTCCCCTAGGAGACAGCTGATCGTGTCCCGAGTAAAACATTGTCATTTGTTGCGTTTTCGTTTTGTTTGTTTCAATGTCTTATGTAGTCATTTTAAGCCAAACCAAGATGTTTTATTCCTAAACCTAACCCTGTAGTTTTGTTGCCTAAACCTAACTAGCTTTACTGCGTATTGGTTTTGTTTTGTTTTGCGTTAATCACGTTTTCAAAACTTTTTTAAAACAGCAACCGTAATCCAGGAGAAAATACGTTTCCCTCAAAAAGTATTTTGGTGATGCCGTTTAGTTGTGTGGGAACGTAATTTAGTGGGAGACAGGGTTGGGACAGGAGGATCTGGGGGGTGGAACCACCAACCGATTAATGGATGACCTGCTCTCCCTGCTGGAGCCACAACCTCCCAGTAATCAACTCCTCGGCTCGGCTGGCACTAAACCGCTCGCTCTAATTAATTATCACCTTCAGAGTGACTGAGGAACATCACAGCGTGACTTTGCCAATAACAGTGGGAGCGGCAGTCATATACTTATATACTTATGCTGGAGTTTTACTGTACATTCAGAGCAGCCAATACAATAATGTACTATGTTATTACGCTGATGTTGTTGCACCTCTGGACGTACGCTGTGCATGAGCACGAATACAGTCTATAATTTCCTAGTTGGAATATTTCACCAAGGCTAATATACAGCGGCAGTTAATACACTACAATTAAAGCATTGTGAAGTGTAATCAGACTTTTTCCTCCAGAATAACGGCGCATTGATTCCTCCCTCCGTTATTTACCATGTTCCCGGGCAGAGTTAAGGCGTAGTAGCTGAATAAGGACTATTTAAATGCCAAACACGCTCAGCTTAACAGGAGCCAAATGTCATTTAGAAGGTCAATGTTCCATGAGTGGAGGTAAGGTGTTAAGGTAAACAGTATAGGTGATGGGCTTTTAACTTCCCTCGTAATGGTGTCTTCGCAATATCTTCTTTACCCCTATACGAGTCTGTTCGTATTGAGCTCTCGATATGATAGCGTAATTTCTGTGTTATTTCATTCCGAGCACTCCGTCTGCTTATATTGCTTATATCTTCCCCGCATGCACTGAAAGCATAAACAATTGTTTTAATCTCCCGGCCCTGTTAGCGCCGTTGGTTTACAGAGAATATTTACGCTGAGGGCTCTACCTCGCTGCTGCTGGAATAAAAAAGCCAACAATACAGTAGAGGTGGGACTGAATATCATCACAGCGCATCAGTTTATTAACCCGGCTGACCAGTGGAGAAGCCAACAAAACTGCTGCAGCCTCACACTGGGTTTTTATTGGGGGAATATAGTGTGTTGCTATTCTCACCTGAAAGCAAAATAAAAAGGGAAAGACATTTGTTTGCACACACACACACACCTTTATGGGCTCAGAGGACTGCACAGTCCCTTAAAAGTTTCTGGCCTCAGAAGCTTTTTTTTTCTGCTCTGATGAATAAATAAAGACTAGATAAGAAATTCATCGTCTGCAATGGTCTGTGTCAGGTGTAATTGATCCAGTGAGGCTGAAAGCGCTCGCTCAACTGGCCCTTTATACGATTTGCGACTCAATCCTATTACGGCTGCCTTTGACCTGTTAAAAACAACAAGCGCTTTTTGTCTGCTTCTGTTTTTGTTTATATCTGGGTATGTATTGATGGGGGTGGGCTGGTGGTGGTGGTGGTGGGGCATGAACAGATGGACTTTAATCTCAAATTTCACACAGCAGAGAAACTTCAAAGTGGAACGGCCTGAAGGATGGAAGCGGAGGGAGCGAAAAAAAAAAAAAAAGCTAAAAGAATAAAGAACAGCAGCATTTACATGAGGAGAGAGATGTATCCCAGGCAGCAGCGGAGTGGGAACATACAATATTTAAAAGGTTGGAGACTGAGACAGCCTTTGCAACACAAACTTATTTGATCTGCAACTATTATTTCAAGGGCGTATCAAGGTAAACAATATCCCTGCAGTGGTGGGGTTTTTTGAAGTCGGAAAAAAACATGCCAACTGCCAAAACTCACCACGAGCAGTCCCCCCTCGGAGTTATTAAAACTATATTTAGTTCAGACTTCATTACGGAGTGTCAATCCTCAGCAGTCGGGACGGTGAAATTGCCTTTATGATTTGTTTCCCGACATGACGCACTGTGGTGATCATATACAGACTTTGAAGTGGGGTATCAAAGGGAGAGGAGCTTCACATTGTAGTCAGAACTGCAGCATCACAACACGCATTTGACAAAAGAATATATATTTTTTTTTTATCAACAGGGGGAAAGCTTTATTAGTAGTAAGGATATCTAAACATGTATTTACTTATAGAGTGCTGCAGGGATGACGTATTTTTGAACGCCAGCCAGGAAGTTAGCATCGCCCTGGGTTCCCTCGACGAAAAGCCGATGGGATTTTTCCACAGGGTTTTGGATTATTGCAGAAAATAAACTTTGTGGCAAACAAATGTTTATGATACTTACACGTTTTGTTCAGCAAGATAATCTTCACAAATAAAAACCACTTTTTTGATTTTTGAAGCATAAATGCAATCACCAGAAGTGGAGAGCTAACATTAGGCTATAAACGAACTACACCACGGTCGCATGAGTCTACACAACGAGGCTGTAAAGGCGGACAAGTCGGCGTGATGATGTTTTGTAGTTTAATTTAGCTACTTTTTTAAGAAAAATCCACAGGTGGGATAATTACTGACGTATTTTATTTTGTAGAACAAAACCTCAGACCTTATTTCAGGCATCTAACTAAAACCTAGGGCTGTCCTACTGTACACACAGGCACCTCTACACATAACACACAGTGATATCCGTCTGAGAATAACTAATAATAATTGATGTTGAATATGAATAATGAATATTTTTATTTTTAATGGATATTTTACTATTTACTATTATTTCTTATTATTACTATTATTATTATTTGATTTACTATTTTGCTATTTATTTTTCTATACATTATTATTACATGCTTATAGATATAAAAAAAGGCAAAAAAGGAAGCATTTGAATGCTGATTTGGAGGTTGATTACCATGGCAACGCTCGAAGCTTCATTCGGGTCAGCCCTACTAAAATCCAGTTCAAAAAACCCATTGACTTCCAGCCGAGGGAACCGAAAGTGCTAAAATGCTAACTCACTTCTGGGTTTTAGGCTTCAAAACTCACTTGTGGGATATTTATTGATGTTTTTTAATGTCGTATAACAAAATGTTAAAATCTCTTAAGCTTGTGTTAACAACAGACCGTATTTCAGGCATCTAACTAAATAAAAAAAAAACATTGACTTCCAAACGAGGGAACCGGAAGTGCTAAAATGCTAACTCATTTCAAAGTTTTAGGACTCATTCCTGCAGCACTCTATACTGACTCAGTAATAAACGCATAACAGCACATGAAAATAATACAGAAACATGATGTACAATATGCACATTTTATATACAGCATATGGTTGACAAATACATATATTGACTTTGCACACACGTAATAAAAACATTTAATTTTTCAGTCTTGTTCCTGTTTGATATCTGCTTCTCCTTACAATGCATTCAATGGAAGATTTTCTGTCATTGTTTATATTCGTGTGCACCTTGTGTTTCCCTTTGGTTTTGTCTTTTGACCTGTGGCGTATTTTTCTTTCTCTTGAAGTCTCTCTGATACATTTTTTAACATGTGCTGTTGTTGTTGCCCTGATGTCTATTCTGCCCTGTTTTATTTACTTGTTTTTTCATCACTTCTTCTAGGCTTTGACTACAAGTTAATCACAAAAATAAGAGCATGATAATAATTATATTTCCCAGATAAAGAAGTCTATTACGAACATTGCCCATTGGTTAACATAATGGTGGTCATACATTCTCTGTATTATTGCTATTGTGTAATAATCGATAGTTCACAATCTGAGGTTCCACTTAGCAGACGACACACGCTGACCCGTGGTCGCATTAGTGCTCACGTCCAAAAAGCACCTCAACATTGATCAGGCTGTTTTAATCTCAGGAAGATTAAGAGCCCTACACTTAATTACAGAACAAAAGGCCTGGGACGGCCGCTTTAGATCCTGAACATGATTAAGAGGAATACAAGTGGAAAAGCACTTCACAGAATCAAAAAGACATTGCTTTTTTTTTTTAAAAAAGGACAGATATAACCGACCATTACTCAGTTATAGGTAGGGCATGTTATATTAAAAGATGCTAGTAGTCGTCAATTATCTCTTCTTGTATTTGCTTTTAAGGAAATTAAATTAAAACCACAGTTGGCAGTTTAAAAAAGACACTGACAGACAGCAATGCACTGTTTCCCCCACAAATCTGACCCAGGGAAATTGAGAAAAAATGGGCTGAAAGCAACACATAAAAAACACCAATTTCCACCTGCACTGACTAATTTTCCAACGAACAAAACATTAAATCATTACAATATTTTGAAGGGTACTAGAATCACTTATAAGTTATACACAAAGTGGCTTTAAAACTGAAAACTTGACTTCAAATCTTAAGTATTTCTATGATGTTCATGACTTCATAAGATAAGTAATAAGTAATAAACTGTATAACACAATCGGCCTACCAGCACCTCTACGGCCCTGACGATACCTGGTCGGTATCGTCAGTCCTGTGAGTCACGTGAGTCGTTAGTGAAGTTAACGTCAACCACAACCGTTTCCTAACCCTAAGCGGTTGTGTTGCCTAAACCTAACTTCCTGTGAAAACGGAGGTTTATTTTGAAAGGACATTACGCATGTAACGAGCGTATTTTGACGCGCCGTCCCCGGTCCGTCCAATAGCAACGCAAGAGGGGTACTCCGTGCGTCGGTCTCCGATAATGAGGAGCACTGACCAAGCTTCTGTATTTGACGAAATGGGAGTGAGGATGTGTTGCAAAAAACGCTCAAAAGGGCAGTACGTCGCACCTCGCGGTATCCACCTGCAAAACGCACTCTCTCTGATCTAAGGCTCACTAATTAACACATTCGTTTAAATACAAAAACTGTCTTAAAACAACAATTCAGCCAGTTCCCAGGCAACCACTGGACACTCCAGGAAGTTACCGGTCCCGCCCAAGAAATAGTCCGGCACATGGTCCCCCATAAATTGGCAAATTCTTGTTTATACACTTTTGTTATGGATTAATTAAATGAGATACTGCGTTCTTATTAGAGAGCTTTAGAGGTGCTGGTAGGTGGATTATGTTACAGCCGGACAGAGCCAGGCAAGCTGTTTCCCCACATTTCCATTCTTTATGCTAAGCTAAGCTAACAGCTCCAGCTACATATTTACCATACAGACATGAGCGTCGTAACAATCTTCTCATCTAACTCTCGGCAACTGTTCCTTTAAGAGTTTCCAACTCAAACACTGAGCCAATCTGCTTTTTTCTCAGGACTGTGTGGGTGCGGTCTGAACACATTTGATTGACAGCGCTGGCAACGCGAGCAAACAACCTCACAACTGTCATCACACTTAGATTCAAATGTTGCTGATTGGTGCACAAAAATACACACAAACATCACATTTTTCACAAAAAAAAGGAGCGAGAAAGGAGAGGACGAATACAGAAATCATTTGAAAGAACCAAAACTGTTCAAACCACAGGTAGAACATTGTGTGTTCATGTGGGGCCTCATCATTCATTTTCAGGTTTTCGGGGCCTTTGAGCTATTTTCTAATTTTGCTCCAGATCCTCTGAAACCTTTTTTAAAAACACCTCCAGTGGTCCCAACATCTTGGAACCCATCGATCTGTCTTACAGTGTCGAAATGAACTCGTCTCCCAGTGACAGATCACGCCATCCTCCTTTGTATGCATTAATCAAATAAGCTACTTTACTTTACTTTATTAACTCTGACAAGCTTACTCCAGATAAGCCTGTCGTGTTAAGCCACCTCAGAGGGGGAATCAGCCCCCGGAGGTGATGAGAGTTGACTCCGAGAGCCCGAGATGCAAGCTTTAGGTCGCCGTGTTATTGTCTGAGGCTTGGCCCGAGGCTCCGGAGAGAATCACTTCCTCTAATGGAAAACCATTGTCTGCCACGGAGGACATACAACTGTGTGGAATACGGATCAGCCTATCTGGACTTATGCACAAGACAGAATGAAGCTCTCTATCCGATAGAAAGCTATTTTGGAATTGTAATATCCACTGAAGTCGATTCTGATTAAGCAATACATGTGGAACAGACTGTACTCTTGTGTGTGTGAGGTTGGGTGGTGTTTTCCAGCGGCGCGGTAATGCACACAGAAAACCTCCAAAAAACAAGAGAAAAAAGCTACATTTTCCAGTGTACTGCCCCGTATTTTAATTCTGGCAATGGGACTAAACATCTAAAGCTGTCATAACAATGCAACAATAAGGCACTTGGTGAATCATTTATTCAGCGGAGTGGATGGGATATAGGTTAATGAGCACAACAATATGAGATTAGAAGTGTCTTTGCTAGAAATATTCCCTTAGCATATTGCATTATTTATTTACTCCCTTGTAGGCATTGTCTAATGTAAGTGGTAGACACATCCCCCCTCAACAAAAGCCTAAATCAAGAAAGACACAGGGCAGGTTCAGAGTCAGTTCAGAGCACTCCTTTGTGTATGTAAAATGTATAGAGTGCCGGGGAAGCTCTGACGGAAATATTCCCCGATAGATCGTCCCAGAGGATGAGGAACTCCATTTGCCTCGCGGGGTTTTCTCTCCGTCCCTCCCTTTTTTCTCCGGTGGTTGACGATGTGTGATACATGCATTATCTTTTTCCCCCCTTTGCTGCATCCCAACAGGTCACTCCCATCTCGTGTCCTACCGCAGGAATCACCTCAGTTCAGGCTGTGAAAATTTGCCGTTTAGTCAAGGGGGAGATCCTGTGTGAAGTCGGACGGCCTTTTTTCCGGGGATTTGGTTTGACATTGGGTGGTCTTTAATGTGGACGGAAGCTTGTGCGGATTGTCTATTGAGAGAGAGAGGAAAGAAGAGAAAAAATATGAGCTTCAAAAAAAAAGAAAAAGCAAAGAAGGACATTTTTAGGACTGTCCTTTTGTCACATCCGTGTATCCGCACTTCAAGGTTTTTTTTTTTTGGCTAATGCAATCAGTCAGGCATTACGTTTCTCCACTTAATACAAGCACAGGGTGTCATTTTCGGAGTGCGGCAACAGGGACCCCGTCGTGGTTCAGATGACACAGAGTGCTCTTATACACTAATTGCATATAGGTACAAAGTGAGGCAGAGAGAGTCCAGCGGGACGTTGAATCCCCTTGAGGAGATTGTGGAAGGGTATAACAGGAGAGCTGAGGGTCGAGCCTCCGTACTAGGGGCCGATTCTGAAGGATTTCACGAGCTCCGCCGAAAAATATTTTCAACATTAAACATCCATCAAGAGAACATCAAGTTGCCTCAAAGTCACATTAATATTTGATATGCCATGATAACGCTGTGTCCTCTGTAGAATATTTCAGTCTGTACTTCCTGAGGGATTTCAAATCAAAATCCAAACCGTTTAGACCGTCGTTTGAGATTTTCTTTGAGGGTCACCCCTTCATCTGGAGGAATTCTGTTGTCAGACTGCTCCCTAACCCTTATATAACTGGTTATATTGCACGGTTTAGATCAATACCTTTGGTCACACATCTTTGAAAATTGAAAGAACAGTTAAATTGAGCTTTTGTCCATTTTTCTGTAGACTATATGGAACCTTTTCAAGAATCCGGAAGGGTCGTCTGATCTAGCCTCGAAGCTTAGATATCATATTTGGACCGATGGTTTCAGTATATTATCATGTTTACATGCACAAAATCATCATACACATCCTTATTTAACTGCTTATACAACATTGTTTCGATCAATACATTTTGATCATACATAAAGAACACTGAAAATAAAGGCCCTTGCACACCGAGTCTATTTTTCGTGTGCGTTCTTTTAATCCATCATCCAATAAATGTCTCACATTGAGTTTGATGCGTTTCAATATTCTATTCGTTGCAAAAATTCACAATACAAACAAAACTGAATTAATTACGTGGGTGCAATGGATAGCTCTAGTCCCAAATGGGGCCAATGAATGAATGACATTAGCAAGAAGCTATCGTTTAGGTGCTTAAAGAGCACAATCCCTACTGTCTAATCTTTAGTACATCCTTTGTTTTCTTTCCGATTCCAAGCTGTTCTGCAATCACTTGCCACAACCTTCGATCTTTATATTACGCATATCTCTATTCTTTACTTGTCGTAAGGTGCTTTGTGCTGGGAGACGTGAGTCAGTTTATCAGATACCATTTTCGGTGACGTTTGCATGGACGGTGGCTCTGAGTGGACAAACAACCGTCTTTTGGCTTTTGATGGAAGTGCATACAATCAAACCTGTTCCGAAAACTTTAATGACGAACAAAAGTTTTGGAGGTTATATTTATTTTTAAACATGTGACAATTTGGGTTCGTAAAACTCTGGGTAGCCCTGCACTAAAATTATTAACTTCTCCTCCATATTTACCGATTTATCTTTTCTTTCTTCCGTAAATATATCTGCCGGCTGTGTTTGGTTGTTCCTCGTCACATGACATGCGGTGTTCCAATAGTTTAACTTTTTTTATCTTGGGGTTGCAGCCGTCGCGCCCTGAAAAATAGGCTTGCACGCTGCGATGGCGGCGCTCTCGCTTTTGGACGCTTCAATGCGTCTACATTGACAGCAATGGATTTAAGGGCACAAAAAAAACGTGGCATGTGAACGACCCCATACCTTCAAGTTATTTGAATGTTTACATGCAAAACATCATCATACACATCTGACGCGTAATACAGAAAGCAACATACCTTTAGCACCAGTGAGATAATTGGACGGATGGCCTGGTTTAGCCGGGACATCGACCTAGAAAGGAATATAAAAAAAAACACACTATGATCATGCAAGTTCACAACATAAACACATTTTACAACATTATTACAAATGCCAAGACACATCATATTTTATGGTTCAATTATTGTAGCAGAGGATATATTTTATCACAGTCTTAGGATAAAGTTATTTCACTACACATATTACTGCTATTTATCATACTTTTTTACAGTGTTTTTGTTACAGATATCTAATTATTCCCAGCTTTGTGGATAGATTACGGACTTAACAGAGACAGGAAAACATCTTACATTTAAGTTTAGAGAGGGTTTATGTTCTACTACGTTAGGGGAGAGGTTAAACTGGGTCAGGTTGTTTACCTTGTGGGACGGAGGTCTTTTTAAACAGCTACTGCCATCCTCTCTCTGCGGAGGTCAGCTGGGGGTCATTTAGAGTCTCTTTAATGGACGGGGCAAAGGCAGGCTCTTTAAACGACTGGGAGAGGGTCACATGACCGAAGGAGAACAGAAAGAGCAAAACAAGAAGAGAGAGCAACATGGCCTAGAGGTCAAGGAGGCTTTCATGCAGCGCTGCCAGCCGTTTCTGTCAGGGTAAACACTCAGAGAGTTAATGTGTGTTTACTGATGATGCTTGACGTGATCAGCGTTCGCCTCACATCGAATTATATGAGCAAACAGAGCGGATAGGGTTTCAAGAGTGGCAATGTCGTTATCGCTAAATCCTCTAAATCTCAGTCGGAGAGAGATTTCCAACAAAATGCATCACATGGCGTTCAAATACAAACAGGAAACCGTTCTCATCAGATTACCAAGGTCATCTACAAGGTCACAAAGTGCCATTTGCTGTTTGTGAGTATTTTTTTGGTAATGCCATCTTGCTGCCACTTTGGATTTTATTGCCAGAACATATGTTGTTTTATCTTGTTTTTCCCACTTAGTTATGACGACATACATCGTGTTTTTAATTCATTACAGGCTTCCATCTAGTGGATAGATATTCCAAACATATTTCATTTGGGTTTGTTAGTTTAAATTAGAAGTCTTATTTATGAGTCCATAATTATTCTCTCCAACACAAAAGTGGTTTCTTTCAAAATGTTTATTCAGCATCAACAAAGAAGAAAATATTAAAGGGCTTACATAAGCTCAAAATCATTATAGTTGAACAAATCTCGAGATGGAAATGCTTACCAATTCAACAGCATGTGATTTAGTATCTTGGAAACTGATTATTATGCCTACAAAGTCATAAAAGTATCTGGTATTAAATCAAATGATGACATCAAAATTACTTATTTAGAGCATCTAATAAAAAAAATCACAAAAATTAAAAAGCTCCCGGATTGTTTTGCAGCTCTGGTTGTTCGGTGTACATGAGCGGCTATTTATAGATGTGTTAAAGTGGATGTTTTTTGGGGGGGCATAATCATGAACACAACTACATAGGCTTTTCAGAATAAAACAGCTGACAATATCCACAGTTGCACACCATGCTTTTATAAGCCCTTTAACACTAAAGAACTATTATTTTACAAAAAAGGAGGAAACAGCAAAACAATATGTATACAGTATGACTTTTTCTCTTTTTCAGTTTTGTAAATGTTTCATTTACAAGGGACACAATTATACCAATTACCCCTCAGAAGAAAAATATCTACAGTACTGCACTTTCCTAGAACTAAGCTACTACATTTTTAAAGTGATCAACCACGCAGTACAAGGTTCGAAGAATAGAGGAGGGTGATAAATTAAGTCGCGCTGGCAGCTTTGTTAGAAACATTGTATTGACAGCTCATAGTGATTCACTAATCATTACCAAGTAAAATAGCTTGGTTCAATGTCATTCTTCACAATCACATAGCTGAGAGAGAAACTTAATGTACTATGGAGTCTTTCTTAATCTCAACGTCCAGTCGATTTTCTCCTGGAGGAAAGGATAGATTAC
>CAKALU010064415.1:5223-18737 GCA_916700995.1 Hozukius guyotensis
ACCCCCACAGGAAAGGCGATTTCACCATCTCAACTCTAAAGTAGGTTTTCAACATCAGACACCTCCCAGACAGACGTATGCTGCATATGTGCTGCAAACTCTCTGTGGCGGTTGTGATCAGCCAAACGGAGACAGCAGGGGGACGCTGTGGGTGGAACACAGGAAGCTCTGGGAGACGTGATGGGACACATCCAGACTGGAGCTGCTCGGTCTGTTGGGGTTACACAGACATACTGGGCGATGTCACATTCACCCACCTCCAGAATGATGGTGTGTTTGTATGTGCTTTATGAGAGGGTGTTTTCACACCTGCTCCCATTCAGCCCTCCAAACAAACTCAGAGCAATTAGTCAGCATTTTTTGCGTATATATGAATGCTCCAAAAGAACTTGTACACCGTACTGGTCTGAGTACAGTTCGATTCAAATCCGCGTTGCGTTTCGCTTGATCAGTGCATCGTGAACACAAAGCGCTCCAGGTTAGCTTTGCCTTTTGCCACTGTATTTTAGCCCTCTAGAGTTGACGTAGACTCGGGGTCTCAAACAAGTAGCTTGCGAGTTACCAGTAGCTCGTGACCCGTTTCTGAGTGGCTCGCTAAAGGTTCAAAGAATATGTACATGAATTTGATAACACAAATTCACTTTGTAAACCTGTTTAAATTTCTATCCAATCTTTCTGGCTGGTAGCATCTACGAACAGAGACGGTAAAGGAGCTGGAAACAACATTTAAAAGTCAACAGTCTCCGTTTACCAAACTGGCGAAGAAAGCCAACGCGGCAACAGAGGCTTCGTTTAGTGTCGCACATCCTAACAAAGCACAAAAAGCCCTTCACCTATTGCAGGAATGTAATCGAGGCGATGACTGCTGTGGCTAAAATGTAATTAAAATACCATAAAAGTAAGACAGAAATTTTGTCTGCTATTGGCGATGTACAACTTGGTGCTATGAGTAGCTCTCAGCCACTTGCGCACTGTGACCCTCGGAAAAACAACACGGAGCCATGGCTGCTGGCGGACGGGGAGCAGTTTGGACCGAAGATGAAACTACTGCACATCTCCAGATATGGAACGAAGAACACATCAAACGGCAACTGTCTTTTGTCTTCTGAACTTTTATTTTGTTTTGATTTTGGCGGTCCCTGTGGACAAAAGCGGTAGTGTTTTTCCGAGCACCAGAGTTCCTTTAGAAACATTTTATAGCATTAATCTGTTAACATTCTTAATGTCGGTTAAACGGTTAATTATTAACATCCCTAATTGAGACTGTTTCTTAACCGTTTAAAAGTTCCTCGTAGCAACTTTAAGATTTCCTTTAGTTGAAACTAAGGAGCCAAGTCCAAACTCTGAGAAATTTACTGAACAACTAATGAAAAATATGCAAAAGATGAATTGATAATGGACATATTAGCAACAGTAGTTGCAGCCCTTTTTTCACAACTTACCCAGGAACTAATTCTGAAGTTAACTAAAAAAAACTTTGCGTGGACTAAAACATCTAAAACACATAATGAGGAAACGGAGAGCTCTGCGTCTTCAAAAGACAAATGGCCTCCTCCTCTGGTGTGTAATTACACCCCGTCTGTTTGTAATAACTCAGTTTAATCTGCTCAGCTTCTTTTTTTTTTTTTTTTTTCATCTCTTCCCGCAAATCATAACTGGTTTCCATTTTGGAAAAAGATGGCTCCTCAACAGCAACATATGCTTGCGTGGCGTTTTATTCTGCTATGACTCACTGTCATACTCGCTGTCTCTCCACCCAAGATGGACTGCCTCTCTCTCTATTTTAGTCTCCTCTTCCTCTCTCATTATGTCTGTCTCTTCTGCTCTTTTTGTCACACTCCTCTCACTCTCCTTCAGTCTGTATTTATCTGATTTTTAATCCATCTAACCTTTTTCTTTCATCATTTATAGCTCCCCTTCTCTTCTGTCTTTCAGCCTCCACTCTGTATCCCACCTCTTCTCTTTCACTTCACAATACTTTTGTCATTATTTCAGCGTCTCTCTCTCTCTCTTATCCCACCTCCTCTCTGTCTCCTACCTTCCCCTCCCACTTTTTTCTCCTCTCCCACTCCCTCCGATTCTCACATGAAGGGGTGTAAACATGTCTTCCACATGCGGTCTCATTGTGCCGAGCCAACAGAGCAAAACACCCCCACCACCACCACCCCACGATGCCTGGCGGGCAGGATTAAGCAGGAAAGGAGAGACAGAGACAGAAAAGAGAGGAAGGAAGAGATAGACCAAAAGGAAAGAAAGACAGTGAAAGTGAGACAGTGATAAAGAGAAGCGAGAGGGAAGCAACGTCAGTGCAAAAGGGGGGGGAAAAAAGCAAGTTGCGCATATATGAGTAGAAAAATGCAAGATAAAGGGAAATACGTGTGGGAAAAAAAAAGTCCTATCAAAAAAACTTTTCTTTCCCTTGCTGGAACACTTGGCCGTGACCGCGGGCTGAACTTCAGTGCGGTGCTGAGCAACAGCTGCCGACAACAGAGGAAGCTACAAAAAAGGAAAAGAAGCTGCAGAAGAAGAAGAAGAAGCAGGCGAGGTGCGGCAAGGAGGCGGTGGTGGGGGGGCGGGGGGCACTCTCTAAGTAATGGTGGTGGTGTTTTGGAGATGACCAGGATGTTTTAGGCTTGTTCAGGGAGGGATGGAGGTATAAATAGAGCTGGGGCGGCGGGGGTGGAGGGGGGTTTGAAGGGGTTCAAACAGAGGGGAGGATAGTTAAATGTGGAGAGCGGCTCGTGTCTTACTAAAAAGAAGAAAAACTCAAGTCCTCTGGGCAAAAAGACCAACCCGGATGCTGCAGCAATACAGTATCTCGCCATGCCTCCGCAGCTGACTGCTTCCCTTCAACTGGCACTGAAGCAGTAACGTCAAGAATTTAAAGGGTTGGTTCGTCCACAAAAAAACAAAACATATTCTCTTACTAACTTCTAGTGCAGGGGTCAGCAATTACGTTCAAGTATGGGACAGTTATTTCCAGAATTATTCAAAGGGGGCCAACATAGTTTCACAGGCATGGTGGAGATGCAAACCCTATAGGTTACAATTATTTCTATTATTGATTAAGCTGCAGATTTTAATAGTGTTGTCGGTAAAATGTCAGAAAACAGTAGAGAATGCCTGTTAGAATTTCAGATATCTTGTATTGTCTAGGGCTTCCCCCCTGAAAGTCGATGAGTCAAATCATCCGTCTTTGAACCCTCATTCTTCAAGTTGAACTGTCTTTTTCTTTCTTCAGAAGCCAGATCTATGAAGAACTTTCTGCTCTTGCACACATTTTTGTGCTCTAGTTAAAGGGACTCTATGTAAGAATCAGAAATTGCTTGTTAACAGCGACACCTGTGGCCGTTAAGTCAACGAAAGTCAGCGTCCTGTTGCTCACGCTCATGCTCGTTCTACATAGACATGAACGAGCATTGATGAACACAGTGAGGCGACACAGGTCAGCTAAAACCACAATATCACTCTATATTTCACCTGCTTGGCAGTAATGTTATAGCTGACCAGACGAAGGTCTCTCCATGAATCAGTGCTGATCCTAGTGTTAACTTTTCCTGCTTCAGCCTGAACAGGGGAGACATCGGAGTTTTGGTCGGAGATGATAATGTTACTCTTCTGCAGTGTGTAGTGTGCGTGCATGCACGTGAGCGGGAGCTAGAGAGCGAGTGAGAACGAGCGCGTTGTGTAAGTGAAGGCAAGCAGGCAGAGGAACAGAGTACAGCATCGGTCGAGAGGCTGAAGCAGGAAGAGTTGACATTGTTTTGTAAAACGGGCTTCACTAGATAGAACATTGCGGTTTTGGTGCTTCCGTGTAGTTTGTGTTGGAGTCTGAGTCTGAACAGCGTAGCCACACTCGAGCGCGCACGGGACACCGACCTGCAATGATTTATACGTGTAAGAAGTTACGAACAGTACCCGTAACAAACAAAAATCATAAAAACATTGGTTGTATAGATATGAATGGGGATGACCAGCCGCAAGCCACCTTTACCCCGGGCCTTTCCAGGTGGATCTAGAGCCGGTCACTGTGCACCACCACAGAGGAAATGGGCCTGGCGAGTTGAATCCCCGGGGCAGACTGCACGGACCCCACTGGTTGAGAATTGTACAAATATTTTCGGTTCGTTATGAAACTGTGACGGGCCACAACTGACCGCATTTGACTATGTTAATGTGCTCAAATCATCACTGAAACTCAGGCCATTGGCTTTTCTGAAACCCAAAGATATTCAGTTTACTGTGATAAAAAAAATGAAGAAAAGCATCAAATCTTCACATTTGAGGAGATGTTTGCCGTGACTAAAAATGACTATTTGTTTTGCAGATAAATGTTCTGTCGATTGACTGATTAATTGACAAATCATTTCAGCTCTAACACATTTACAAACGTCTGCTTGGTGTTGCACTACGAAACTTAAAATGCACTTGATGGTTTATCCACACTCAACAAACGGTGACCTGTGCCATTTATGGTTGAATGAAAATAGAGTTGTTATTGTTGCACGCCATGTCTAGACTGCAACCTATTTGTGCTCATCATTGATTATACAGTTATATTGTTACAAGGTCGAGTGTATTACACAAGCCGGTTACTTATACTGTTACCTGCAGTAGATTCATGAAAATGATGCAAATGTTTTGATGCAAAAGGGAAAACTTGTGCTTTCACTGGAGGGCTTAATATTTTTGTTGGGGGGGCCGGATTTGGCTGACGGGCTGCTATTTTTCTACCACTGCTCTAGTGGTAAGCAGTTCTGGTATTATGTGCTCTGCTTTTAAGATCTCCAGAGTGGTCACTCTTCTCTATTAACTGATTAATCGTATGATCTATAAAATGACCCATCATGATTTCCTAAAGACCAAGGTGACGTCTTCAAATTGCCCAAAAACCCAAAGACAGTAACTTTACTTTTACATTAGACAAAGAAGAGCAACAAATCCTCACGCTGCAGCAGCTGGAACTAGGGAACATATGATGTTTTAGCCTAAAATTTAAGTTTAGCTATTTGCAGAAAATAAGGGTCATCAAAGTTAACGCGATAATAACACGTTAACGCAAATTTGTTTTAATGCCACTAATTTCTTTAACGCATTAATGCAACTTGTGATTTTTAGGTTCAGTTTTAAAGCTACAGTGATGATAACTGATATCATATGAAACCAGAAAACCGAAGATATCCATTGGTGTCCATGTCATACTGGCTTATCGTGAAGGAGGCTAAATAATGCTCCAAACTTACGCTATATTTCTTTTGTCGAAGAAAAACTGTCATGGCCATTTTCAAAGGAGTCTCTTGACCTCTGACCTCAAGATATGTGAATGAAAATGGGTTCTATGGGTCCCCACGAGTCTCCCCTTTACAGACATGCCCACTTTATGATAATCACATGCAGTTTGGGGCAAGTCATAGTCAAGTCAGCACACTGACACACTGACAGCTGTTGTTGCCTGTTGGGCTGCAGTTTGCCATGTTATGATTTGAGCATATATTTTATGCTAAATGCAGTACCTGTGAGGGTTTCTGGACAATATCTGTCAGTGTTTTGTGTTAATTGATTTTCAATAATAAATATATACATACATTTAGCATAAAGCAGCATATTTGCCCACTCACATATTGATAAGAGTATTAAATACTTGACAAATCTCATTTTAAGGTCCATTTTGAACAGATAAAAAATGTGCGATTAATTTTTTTATCACGCTTAACTATCGACAATCATACCATTCAATATTTTAATTGATTGACAGGCCTAGCAGAAGTGTTATATTTGATAAGGCATTTGAAATGATTTGAAAAGCATATTCAATACTGTTTCAATAAAATGTTAAAGTCCGACCCTGGGCAAATTAAATCAAAATTGCCTGCATGACTCTAGAGGTAAAATATCTCTAGTACTTTATAGTACTTTGGGTCAACTGACCTTTAATGTGTTAGGATTTCTTTTTGTTGTCTTTTAAAAAAAATCAGTCTTAATAAAAGTGTCTTCTTGTGTGTGTGGATGTGTTTTTATGTATGGCTCTGCTGATGAGAGAATGTCTTGATCCAGCTGAGGTTGGTTAGATGATAATAAATGAAGCGTTTCTTTTAAGTGTTTTATGATATTTTCGACATGGAACAACACAGACTTGACATCTCCTTCCTTCTTTTTCCCCCCCTCTCTGTCTCTTTTCTTCTTCCCTGTTGTCATATCTTTGTAGCCTTCTCTCTCTCTCTCACTCATTTTTTCACCACCCACACTGCCTTCTTCCTTCCCTTTCTCCTCTCTCTCTCTTGCCTTCTCTCTGTAGAAGTACCACTTGGGGAGTTCAGCTCACGGCGAATGTTGCAGAATGAAAAGAAGCTTCTGACTCGACGAGGTAAAACTCCTTTTGGGCGACACAAAGACCGAGTGTAACCAGAGATATCTACAACTTAGCAACACCCACGCACACAGACACACACTTTTATATCTTCAGTAATCTTTTCAGTGCTTCATGTGCCGATGGTGGTAGCTCACCCTTTAGGGCAAGGATGTCAGGTCAAGATCATGGTGATTTTCCCATTCATTTTGAAGAAATGTTTTAAAGTGAGGTGTTTTTACAATATGGAGGTTTTAAAAATTTGGATTTTTTTTTTTTTAAAGCAGAATTAGACAATATTGGACTGAGGCTGATTCACTGCCATTCAATGCTGCATGGAGCTGCAGTCTGACACTCTGCGTGTGTGCTTCTGCAGACAAAAAACAGCTGAGAGGGCATGTCTGTCTCTGTTTAGGGCTGTGTGACACACACACACACACACATATACACACACATATACACACACACACGCTCTGTGCTCCTAGACATTCAGCCAGGCTGGTAGACATTCAATGCAGCAACAGTCACGTATTAACTGAGGGAAAGCAATTTGGCTCTTGAAATGGGACTCCCGAACAGTCCCACCCGCCTACTCACACACACACGCACACACACACGTATACGGATGCAATTCATCATAGGAAGCAAGTTTCTTACGAGGAACCATAAACTCTTCCCATTAAGATTCCTGTCTCATGAAAATATAATTGCTGTAAATGAGCAGCCCAGGGTGCCGCATAACCGGCGGGGGATTAAGTGTTTATGGAAAGAATCGTTATTACAATCGCAGATGCACAGAATTTTTGACAATTTACGATATTAGAGGGTGTCATTTTTTTTTTTAAGGATTTAGAATGTATTTGAAATCGCTCTGATTGGCTGTTTCAGCTTAAACTAATCAGTGCACGAGAAGAGAAACGGACGCAAGGAAAGCAAGCCAACGAGTAAAAGTCACACAGAAGGCTCTTCTCATTTTTCATCTTCACTAGGCTTGTCGCGGTAGTCGGTGTTACACGGTGGTTCGGGCACACACCGATTACATTACCACCGCCAAACCGTCGTTTTGCTTTTTTTTTAACAGAAATAAAACCCATTTAGTTCATTTTCGCGTATCAGCGCCGTGTTAGCAATACAAAGTCGGACGACGGACGTTACAAACTGACACTGAATGCATCTGCTCCATAGGGAGTCTCAGCTCAGAGTAGCAGGAGTCAGATTTCACACACGGGACGAGAGAGAGTTGACAGACAAGACGATGCGAAGCAAAAAGCAAAAGCTCCTATTTGGCAATATTTCAGATTGAAACCCAACGCTATAAGGGAACTACAACGTTAATAAGGCAATCGCCGCGAGGACGACGTAGCGGTCGCAGCGGCGCCAGGTGAAAACCTGCGGCCCCGCAGTGAAAGCTGGACCGGAGAAGCCAGACACACAGCCACCCGACGTTAAGGAACAAAGTAAGCGTGCTACACATATTGACCGTCATCTTTTCTTGTAAAATGTCCGGTGTAATCAGCAACACCGCTGTTGTCAAAAGTTTATTAACTGGTGGGAAGATTTCCTCAATGTCACATCCCTAGTGTAAGGTTATGTCGGCTTTCGATTTCTTCAAAGATATAAATTAAATTAAATGTAATGTGATTCCCAGTTTGGATGTGGTGAAAAGAGGTGAAAAAAACTCAAAATAATAAAACAACAATAGGCTAAATATGTGGAAAAAACATTTTTTTTTTCAAATATTCTTTATTGCTGAGATCCAGGTTGCTCGACAGTCAGCTACAGTTCACTCACAACTGAAAACAACAGCATGACTGTTATTATTAACTCTGAATGAATCACATTACATTTACATTATGGGGCAGGCTACTCCTCCCAAAACACATGTAGGAGCCTATAACTCGTTTTCAATTTGGAGCCAATAAGCACATCTGTTTTTAAAAAATAAGATATGTCCCCTTACACTGCCAATAGAAAGAAAAGAGGTAGAATCATGTTTTGAGTGGAGTATCCCTTTCAATCTTGTAATACAGTGACATAATACCGTCACTGCAAAAAACAAAAGTAATACTGTGATATACATTTTTGGTCATATCGCCCACCCCTACATTAGAGGGTGTCATTTTTTAAAGGATTTGGAATTTATAGATAAAGGCATCGCTCACACGATGGCACCATTCTCTGTGAGGCCCTTTTATGAAGCCTCACCTGGTGCAGAGCTCGGTGTGGGTGATCCGCTGGGTTAATCTGGCCGACAGATGGGGCGGGCTGTGGGTAAGCAGGGGCCGTGTACTGCGATAGTGCTGGGACGGCACTGGGCTGGGCCAAGCCGGATGCTGTGACTATGACCTATATTAATAATTCACATGCAGGATCTCCACGCTGCACGGAGCAGGAGCCCTAATCATCATTAGCAACGCCGGCCGGGAGCCACGTTAGCTTCCAGCAGAACGCCAAGCGTGAAGATCAGGGACGGGAGATAGGTGGAACTCACGCCATCCCTGTCTCCCTCTCAATTTTCCATGCGTCTGATTCAAAACTAAAAATACCTCCTTCATATAGTGAGCGAGTGTGTGTGGTCAGTGCGTGAACTCCAAAAAGTAGCCACTTAAACTCTGAGTCAAATGCTTTCAGTTAGCCTACATGATACACTCGTCTCTTCAGCTTTCTCTTACTCTACATTAATCTATTATTTCCATGACAACCGGTCTCTGAACACCAACTATAAATTTCCACATCATTTAAAGTTTAATAGCAGCAATCTTGAATAATGGAGAATAAAACTATAATAATATCTACTTTATGTTTCTGCCTGATTCACGTTGCTTACTTTATGTTTGCTTGTATATATGTAGTTGCTTCTAATGCTTATTGAGGTGAGATTCCTCCTATAAGCCCAGAGGGTTGTTTTAAATCTCACGCTCACAATCTCACTTTTTTTGTTGTTTTGTTTTATTGTGCAAACAAATACATATCTACGTCTCAATGCTGTGAGTTGAAATGCTTTGCTCTCCATAGGTGAGATGTGGATGCTTGTAGCGGGACCAGATTCATCGAGTTTATATTCCAACATACTAGTCTAGTCAGCATCTTGTGATCATGTCTGTAGAGACCTGCATGATAAAAAAAAGCTCCCTAATAGTGAGTAATTTTTCTATATCTTTTAGCACTCAGTACCAAATCCAATACAGGAAATACAGAATATCGCCAGCCTTATACTTTAATAAAGAGTAATTTTCCTTCTTAACACCAGTTCATCTCAGGGATCGACCAATTATCGCCCGAAATATTAATTTTACGATTATCGGAATCATTTTTTTAATCCAATTGACGATAAAACAAATTTGAAAATGTGCCACTTTGGCTCCGATGCAGCCGCCTCCCTCTGTCTGAAGTCACCGCTCTGTAGTTTCGCTCAACGTCCCGCCCACAGTTCTACCTGATTGGTTACACATGATGAGTTAATCGCAAATTAAATGCACATTTTTCATATGTTCAAAATGTACCTTAAAAGGGAGATTTGTCAAGTATTTAATACTCTTATCAACATGGGAGTGGACACATATGCTGCTTTATGCTAAATGTATGTATAGATTTATTACTGGAAATCAATTAACAACACAAAACAATGACAAATATTGTCCAGAAACCCTCACAGGTACTGCATTTAGCATAAACGATATGCTCAAATCATCACATGACAAACTGCAGCCCAACAGACAACAACAGCTGTCAGTGTGTCAGTGTGCTGACTTGACTATGACTTGCCCCAAACTGCATGTGATTATCATAAAGTGGGCATGTCTGTAAAGGGGAGACTCGTGGGTACCCATGGAACCCATTTTCATTCACATATCTGGAGGTCAGAGGTCAAGGGACCCCTTTGAAAATGGCCATGACAGTTTTTCCACGCCAAAATTTAGCACAAGTTTGGAGTGTTATTTAGCCTCCTTCAGGACAAGCTATTATGACATGGTTGGTACCGATGGATTCATTAGGTTTTCTAGTTTCATGTGATGCCAGGATCGCTACAACCTCTGAAAGATCGACTGCGTTAAAGAAATTAGTGGTGTTAAAACCAATTTGCGTTATCATCTGGTTAACTTTGACAGCCATATTTTAATACAAATGTATATCAGTTCCAGACATCGGTTATCGGTCTCTTTGATTACTAATTATCGCTACTGGCCATCAAAAAAACATATGGGTCGATCCTTTGCCATTTTATGGGCATACAACTTAACAAAAATCAAAGTCAAAGATGCTCTTTCCTTGACAAAAACAAAACTGTGATCCCATATGTCTGCAAAGTTGACCATGCAGACAAGAACATTTAGATGATGACGCTTGATAACTTAGTTAGCAAGACAATGGCAATCCAAAACACTTTGCATAACAAGTGTCAGATACATCTGGGACTTCTAATGAGTCTGCACGCAGGCAGGGGGAGGAGGAGGAGGAGAGGAGAAGGAGACGAAGAGGAGAGGAGCGATGCTGTGTTATGGTTGGGGGTTGGGAGTCAAAGAGGCAGGCCAGACCAGACCAGACAGCCTCTATCTCCCTCTGACCTCCTGTCTGAGTCTAGGAGTGTGTGTGTGTGTGTGTGTGTGTGTCCCCTCTCCCCAGCCAGACAATAGAGCAGGCCCTGTGCCTGATTGGGGTCAGCTGGTGGCTGCCGAGGGGAGAGGAGGGGGGGGGGGGAGGAGGAGGAGGAGAAGGGGGAAGAGGAGGAGGAGGAGGAGGAGGAGGGGGAAAAGTGGGGGTGGTAGGTATCAGACACCGCTGTCTGACTTGTGTCTGGATGGGAAGGGAGAGGGACCAAAAATCAGACAGCCCTCTGAATCACCGCTGAAGACCAAGGAGCAGTGAGGGAGGAAGAGGAGGAGGAGGAGGACAAGGAGAAGGCAACCACAGGCTTCTCTTTCCGACGCCCACACACATCCTTTACTACTTGACTCCAGGCTGGGAGGTTAAACTGGGTTAAAATGTAAAAAAAACAACAATAAAACACCCCAAAGACATCACTTGCTCACTACATATTGTCCTTCACCCAATATATAGATGTACTGAAGGGGGGGGCCACATTGAATCCAACTGCATATTATGTGACTATGGAGAAAGATCCAGGCTTGTTTTTTATTTAAAACACAAAGGCTATCTCTATCTCCTTCTGTATTTCTCTGCCTCTAGTGTAATCCTTGTAATTTCCTGTGATAAGGTCACTCCCAGAGCATGGCCTTGTTAGGATGCAGCCAGCAGGGACTGTGGATTTACCCCCCTTAGACAGGATAGTGCTGGAGGGACAAGGGGGTACAGTATGGGGCTCATGCTTAAGGATGTCCCGTCGTTTGGGACGAGAGTTGAAAGAAAATACCTGTTTTATTAGAACGTACAGCGGTGAAAATGACTGCACGTTTGTGTAGCGCACAGTTATTATAAAACCTCCTTGACAACATAAACGTACCGCCAGCCTCAGACCTCACAACAGCCGCAGCGGCAACAAGGAATTCAATCCAAGTCAGTGAGGTAAACTTGCTAGTAGCGCTGGGACGATACACCTATCTCCTGATTCAATACTATCACGATACTTGGGTGCCGATTCGATATGTATTGCGATTTTTAAGTATTTTCTATTCGATTTACGATTTATTGTGATTTTTAACTTAACACTAGACCATGAGAAAAAGTTGAATCATACACTTCTAGGGACTTTTACTTAGGAAAATCTCTAAATTAATACAGTAGGAATGTTTGTATGTAATTTTGTATATACAGTTTCCTTTGTTAACACCTTATTTTGAAAACCGGACGTAGTCACACGTGTATATTTCCTCTAACTTCTCCAAGGTCGTCTCTAGCTCTCCCGTCAGCTCCGTTCTCTTTATACATCCATGGTCAGCTCCATCGGGGCTGTTTGAATGCATTTAACATAAATGTCAGTATATGGGTGCTCTACAGTTGTAGCGTCGGCCCATTTGACCACGGAGATGAGAGTGACGGCCGGCTTGACCGCACGATACCGCAATACGATAACATTTCCTGTCCGTGACAGACTTAGCATGCAGCTTTAGCCATGATGTCTAGCTCTGCTTTTCCTGCAATGTGTGAAACCCAAAGTGTTTCCATACGTTACTGTATGTGTAGTGTTTACTACTTTGGATTTAAAATGTGAGGGTGAAGGTCGTATCCACGCAGATTCTTCCGCCGTTTTCTGCTTTCTTGTGTTGAATAGTGCTTCAAAGTTGAAAACTGTTGACTTGAAAGTTTTTCGATCTCAAAAAGTCTGTAATAAAACTGAAGGCAGGTGTGTGATATAAAAACAACCACATGAGATTAAGAGGCTCATTTACAATTAACGGCCATTTTGTCAAAAATGATATCATGAAAAATGCAGCAAAGTAGTGGATAAATATCCTGGCACCAACAAGCACAGGGCTCTGCTGTAACTGCCTCTCTGCCCTAAACATTATACCATATTCAAAAATAAGACAACTATGGATTATTAATAACCTGAGGCACACCACAATGCTCTCCTCTTTTTTTGCAGATTCCACTTAAACTGAGGTGTTTTTTTGTTTTTGCAGCGAGAGGCTTCTTCGTGGTGCTAGGCAACACGCAATCGCTTGTCAATCACTACAGTTATATTCAGGCAAATTAAAAACAGCAACGAGAGCTACTTATCGTCATGAGAGGAGCTCATTCACACACGATCTGTGTCTTCCTGCAGCGGGAAACAACTACTTTGGGATGTACGAGAACATAACTAGGGGGAAATCAGTTTAAACTGGTCTGCTGCTTTAAAAAGAATCTGAAACTGAAAAACAAAATGAGCACTGTCAATACTGTAGTGTTATCTGTTGAGATCTATTTTCCCCTACAGAAAGGTACCTTGAAATAAGACGCATAATTCTGACATCTGACTGCTTCTGACATAGAAGCAACTGTGTCCAACTAGTTAAAGTATAAGATTGATGAACCAAAGGCCCTCTCTGCTATCCGTCAACCAAAACAAACGCAGCGAGTCGAAACAAGAAAGCAGAAAACGGCAGAAGAATCCGCGTGGATACGACCTGCACCCTCGCATTTTAAATCCAACATGGTAAAAACAACACATACAAGTATGGAAACACTTTGGGTATCACACATTGCAGGAAAAGCAGAGCTAGACATC
>CAKALU010064415.1:19388-100906 GCA_916700995.1 Hozukius guyotensis
GTATGGAAACACTTCGGGTTTCACACATTGCAGGAAAAGCAGAGCTAGACATCACGGCTAAAGCTGCATGCTAACTCTGTCATGGACAGGAAACGTTATCGTATAGCGGTAACGTGCGGTCAAGCCAGCCGTCACTCTCACCTACGAGGTCAAATGGGCCGACGCTACAACTGTACCCATATACTGACATTTATGTTAAATGCATTCAAACGGCCCCGACGGAGCTGACCATGGATGTATAAAGAGAACGGAGCTGACGGGAGAGCTAGCGACGGACTTGGCAAAGTTAGAGATAGTATACACGTGTGACTACATCCGGTTTTCAAAATAAGGTGTTAACAAAGGGAACTGTATATACAAAATACATATATAGAAATAAGATTGATTGGATTATATTCACCAGAAGTATAAAACATAACATGTCCCTTGTAAATTAAATAAAAAATACCACTAATTTGTGAGGGAAATGTCTTTATTCTTTTCTTTTTGGGTTGCTGGAAATCTTTTTATAAATAATGCCTGACAATGACTGATATATTTGACTTCAGGACATCTCTGACTACATACATGCTGAAAATCAAACATTTTTACTGTATTAATTAGTAAATGTCCCTAGAAGTGTATGATTCAACTTTTTCCCATGGTCTAGAGTTAACAAAAATCGCAATAAGTCGTAATATATAATTGCATTACTTAAAAATACATACTGAATCGGCACCCAAGTATTGTGATAGCATCGAATCGGGAGATAGGTGTATCGTCCCAGTCATAGTGCATATGCATAATGCTTTGACAAAACAAAAAAATCAGTTTTACACAGTTGCTGTTGATACACAGGAGCCCTTTGTGATGTCCTAACAATGAAAAGGATAGCAGGTCAGCTGCTGCTTTCTGCATCATTTCTTTCAAGTGCATTTAACTCAGGTGATGGGTTAAATAATGCATTCACAAGTTTAAGAATATACTTAAAAAGAATAGCAGCTCTCAGCTCATGTCTTTCTCAACTATAGAACTCTTGTAACTGCAAGCTGAAACGTCAGATGACCTGCCAAGAAGTCTTTGCTTCTACATGTGCACGAGCCAATTTGAATGTCAGAGAGTCATGCAAACGATTTGTATATGACATGAAAATAGTTATGACCACATGCATTTTTCTTTGCAGTAGTAAATGCAACCTAGGCACCAAATTCCCCCCACTGAAGTGATCTCGTAGAGCGCTGCCAACCGCCCCCACACCAGTGACACCCCTTTGGAAACTTCACCGCGTAAGCCTCTTCAAAATCCAAAGAAAATCCTGCAAAACCACTTGAAGAGACATGTCATTATTCCACTGTCTGGGTGTTCCTGCGCACATAAACAAACGGATTACCCAAAATATGACAAACAGCGGGTGGCACAGCATTTCTGCTTGATTTTTTTTTTTTTTTTTTCCTGTTTTGTTTCATACGATGCGAAACAGCATTTGTAATTTCAAAGCAATAATCGCTGCTTTGTTTCATGTAAGGAGAGAGACGGGACATGCAGCGAGACTGAGCTCACAAAGGGTAATAAACATGCCAACCATTTGATTTGTCTCAATGCTGGGAAAAACAAATCTGCTAGAAGGCAAAAAAAATAGTGTGCTTGTGTACTGTCTGCCACCGTGTTGTCTGGGGCGCAGCGCCTTGATTGACTGTAATATGTCCCGTCCATGTCCACAGACCTGGAGTCATGAGACGCGCAGCAGACAGCGGGGCTGATTCATTCACTGCGACTCTTTAGCATCTCAAACAGTCAAACTGTGTGTAAATAGATGTTGACCGAGACAGCAGACTACCAACCACCCCCCTCCACCATCACACAAACACACACACACACTTGACGGATGGCCTGTCTTCGAACACACTAGGACTACAAATCTGCCCTGGTCCCAAGGGCATTTTGGGAACCAAGGGAGGAGGTCTGGTGTGTGTGAGCGTGGGGTTGGGGGTGCAGAATCTAGACACAAAGGGAGCCCCAGCAGCCAGTGACGAGGTTGTGAATGCTGCCGGGGCTGGAGCAGTGAGCGGTGAAGGTGCTGCCAGGACAAGTGGAAGGACACAAGGATTTGACCTTTTCACTGCTTTGGACTCCGGAAGTCGCCGCCTGAACTTGACCTGCTCGGCTTAAGTGAGCCTAGCTGCTCCGGGCTGCGTTTCCCACAATGTCTGTAGCTTCAAGGGTTGTCAGTTTGATTCCAGTAACACAGGGTTGCAACGGCCACAAGATAACAACGTTAAGGGGAAAAGCAAGCTGATTTAAGGCAAAAAAAAAACAATAACAAAAAAAAAAAAGCCATGACGAATCCTATCCCTGCTGCGCTAACATGACATAATATATAGTTAAACATCCTGGACACTGGTGTGAGGCTCAGTAACACACAGAGACAAAGACACATTCAGGCCAAACAAACAAGGGAAGTCACACATCAACCACACAGCTTCCATCCACACGACAACAACAACAATATTCATTTTAAAAGGTGCCCTGTGGTGTTTTCTTGTAAACAAACAAATGTTTTGTTTACATTCCGTGTTACTCACCGAAACACACTGTGAGAATCCTACAGGCCTAACAAACATGATGAATGCCAACAAAATACAACGTGATGACCACCACATACAAACAAGAAGGGGACCATGTATACTAATTCATTTAACACATTAATATTTTTAGGTTTTAGAGCTAGAGTGAAGATACTGGTATCATATGAAACTAAAAAACCCAAGGAATCCATTGGTACCAACCATGTCATACTAGCTTGTTGCGAAGGAGGCTAAATAACACTCCAAACTTACACTTAATTTTGGCAAGGAAAAACTGGCATGGCCATTTTTAAAGGGGTTCCTTGACCTCTGACCTCAAGATATGTGAATGAAAATGGGTTCTATCGGTACCCACGAGTCTCCCCTTTACAGACATGCCCACTTTATGATAATCACATGCAGTTTGGGGCAAGGCATAGTCAAGTTGTTATTGCTGTATTTTTGTATGCTAAATACAGTACCTGTGAGGGTTTCTGGACAATATTTGTCATTGTTTTGTGTTGTTAATTGATTTCCAATAGTAAATATATACATACATTTGCATTAAGCAAGCATATTTGCCCACTCCCATGTTGATAAGAGTATTAAATGCTTGACAAATCTCTCTTTAAGGTACACTTTGAACAAAAATGTGGCATTAATTTGCAATTAATCGTGATTAACTATGGGCAATGATGCGATTAATCGCGATTAAATATTTTAATCGATTGATAGCCCTAACTATAACCTTAGTATTTCGATACAACTGTAACTTATAAAGTTAGATAACGTAACGTTAAGCAGCAAATAATTGGACTAACCTTATGAGTTCGCTACCTTTAGCTGAAATTATTACATTAAGCTTTTTGCATTTTTTTCCCCCTGTTGTTATGCTAACCACATTAGCATGAATAGCTTACATTAGCTAGCTAACTCATAAGGTTATTACAAGCTATTTGCTGCATAACGTTACGTTACCTAACTTTATAAGTTACAGCTATATGGAAATATTAGGTTGTATTGTTTACCTTGGTGTTATTGGCTAACATTAGGCTACTTATCAATAAGGAAGCGCGATAAACACGTCATTTTCCACCAGCCCTATAAATTATATGTAATTCTAATTAGACAGAATAAAATAAACTTTAAGGTTAAGATAAAATATAAGGGGAGTATTGGATTTTAATGGGTTTAAACACCCAAAGCTGTAGACGAAATGGCTAGTTAAGATTTGTAGTAGTCTGCCATGTTGATGTAATTGAGAAAGCCAATATTCTCTCCAGATGACTTTACAACATGGACGTGTTTGCAGCGCGCTCTCCACCAGGATATGTGCTAACGTTACCTGGACCAGCAGAGTGCGTCTGCAGGTCAACCTCACGGTGTAAAACCAGGGCCTGGGGACCCCTCTGACTCACATAAAACAAGGAGCTCTTTCTTAACCCCCCCGCCAGTCGAGCACCACCGCTCACTGCTTGAACCCCTCGGCTCAGGAGAGGTGGCAGACTAAATAAGGCTCCACTGAGAGACACTAACCAAGTGTAGAAATTCCCTGTGAAATTAATTACAGGAGCAGTGATCGCAAAATAAATCTGTCTGGGAGGAAAAAGAGAGTTTTTTAAATGCTGTTGTCTGGTTGCCACTCCCCTCCCCAAGGTCTCCTATTCAGACTCAGAGTTTGAAGTCTCTTTTTTTTCTCCAGGGCTCATTATTGAAATTCATTAATAATAAAACTAAATAAAAACCAAACTAATTCCAAACGAACAACACCTCCACAAACAAACCAAACACAAAAAAAAGAGGCAAAAAACACAAACCCCAAACAAACAACAAAGAGCTTAGTGAGAGATTGGATTGGCTGTCTGGCGGGAGACTGCAGGGTAAATATTGGCTGAGCCGGAGAGTGCCTGTCTGCGTGTGTCTCTCTGTGTGTGTGCATATATCTAGGTGTAAATGTGTGTGCGTGTGCCTATGTGTACATCTCTGTATATGTGTCTGAGGGAGAGTCAACAAGTAGCGGTGTGCGTGTTTGGCCTGAGGTAGTTGACAGATGACCCTGCTGCCACCTACACACTAACACCACTCATACACAGGATTACAGATCAGGCCGTTTACATCCGTCTGGCTGGCTGGCCCCTGCTGCAGGCTAACTGTTACATACACAGAGACGCAGACAGCCACTCAAGTCTCTGACACATGGACCCGGGCCTTTCCTCAGGAGGCAACTGCATGTATACCGCTATACTGCTATGTGTGCATCAAAAGAACCAAGAGGATGATAATAAGATATTCTAAGATTATTCCATACCAGGGTTTTCTAGTCCTTTCTGGGGAGACATTTAAAAACTTTTTTCTCCACATTAATGGCTGGGTCTGACTTGAAATGTGTTGATACTAGTGACGATATGATATCGGAGTTTTGGTACCAACATCAAGACAATTTTCAGATGCCTTACGATGACAAATATAAATGTTTTGATACTAGGGATGTCACGAGAACCGGTACTTTGTTACCAAGTCGATGCGAGAACGAATGACTTCATCGCCGCTAGTTCTTTCATGCCGACTTGCTGTGTTTGGGCTTATAGACACATTTCGGTCGTGCCAAAAATGTACTAAGCTTCGATCCCCAGCCCTATTCATTTTTTTTCTCCAGGCAAAAAAGCCAAAAATTAAGAATGTCCTTGTCGCACAATAAAAAAGTGCTTCTTTTTTTCTTCAATTCTTCAGTTGAATACTGCATGACTGAATTATATCACTTCTTGCAGGCAAAAAAATATATTTTTTTTAAGTTACTACTCTACATTAAAAAAGTTCCTGTGTAATTTAATCTAGTTTTGAATCCTAAAATCCTTGTTTTCCGGCTCATTTTCCTGACTGCACTTTCACTTTGTTCAAAAATCTTCCGGAATCCATAATACAAAACAAACCACGGCACTGCTATCAAGATGACGTCTCTTGATTGAAAAAGGAAGAGGTATTTGCATTAGGTGCAAGTGAAATGACCTCACGCAGTTGGCATATGGTATTTCCCTACTTGTTTAAGAAAGACAGGACTGATAGGAGTAAGAGTCAATACTAGATTAAATGACTTAAGAGTGGAAAATGTTTGCAGAGAACCTGCCTATGGTGTCGCCCCGCAGGGACTATACCTTTGCACAGAAATCTAACTTCCTATGCAATTTGATTTGCAATTACATGAGTAATAGCTCTCATCACTGTGGGTTAAAAATGTCTATAGAGAGAAAAAAAAAAGGATTTTCTGTGACTTCTAACTGTAGGTTTAAGCTAAAGAATATGCACAAATACAGCGATACTTTATGAAGCTGCACTGTTTGACCTCAGGACTTTACAATACCACACCTACGATACATAGCTGCACTACACAATGATTCCAACAGCTACAGACTGTTAAAGGTCTGTTCCTTTCAAATTCTACATGTGAATCCCAGGGTGTAGGCAGAGGGTTCGATTCCTGGCCGTGACTCGCCGTCTGCACTGTGATCCCTCTATGTTTCCTAGTCCCTTTCAATTTCCCCTCCTCTGTCTGAATAAAGAGGAAACACACCAGTGAGACCGCCCGCTCCGCTTTAAAAAAAAAAAAAAAAAAAGGCAGACTGTAGCTCTTTTCTTCAGCCACAGAAATCATCAAAGCATGAGCTACATTATTCAGCCTTGCCGAGTCTGCATGACAACACAGCCGACAAACAAGAGCTCTTTTCAAACCAGACGGCCACTACAGTAGGACACAGCTATTTCCAACCACTTGTGAACTGAGCTCCCTCCAACTAGTGAGACGTCCAGATGACGAGGGATGCATTGAAAATACCAGGCCAGCATTTATTTAGTAGCAAGCACATGCATTATCTTAAATACAGTACACAATAGGACTGCACGATTATGGCCAAAATGATAGCCACGATTATTTTGATCAATATTGAGATCATATTATTGATATTATTGAGATGTATATTGGCAAGAATCTGGCGATACGATACGTATCATGATACAGGAGTTACGATTCAATATATTGCGATACTGTAAGCTAGGCGATATATTGCGATTATATTATATAAATCTAGTTTTAGGAAAACTGTGTCATAGTATATGCATAAAATCTGAGTTAAAAAAAAAGTTTACTTTTTTATGCAAACAGAACAGTGGGATCATTTATCACAGTCGCCATAACATCCAACATCATAGCACGACTTTGAGAGGGAACATACACTGAGAAGGAGCATATATCTTTGCAAATGAAATAAAGTATTGACTGAATTAAATTTTGCATTTAAACTATGAATTAAAAATCTATACAGTATCACAAAACATATCACGATACTCTATAATTTCAATATTTTCTTACACCCCTAGAGAGCACGATTATTTATCACGATTATTCCTTGATTTTAGCGACAACACATTTTATTGCACTTTCACGTTAAAATAAACTGGTTTCACTTCCATGCTGTGCTACATCCATGTTAATGTACAAATTAGGGCTGCGCGATGTTGGAAAAAACTGACATTGCAATATTTTTTTGTATTGCAATATGAGAAAATACAGGAATATTCACCCTACCCCCTTTTGTTAGCTACATTTTAAAGTTAAATGCTTCAATCTGGTGCACTTTGAGAGCAAAATTAGCAACGATAATTTCATGCTCTTAATTTAATCACAAACACATTGGTTGTATAGATAATGTCTATAACCAAAAGTGAAGCCAAAACGATCACCGACTGGTGGGTAACTGTTGCGCTTGATTTGATATGCTGCATGGGCTCTGTATCAGCGAGAATCTGGCAATACGATACGCATCGCGATACAGTGGTTACAATTCAATATATCGCGATATATTGCGATACTGTAAGCAAGGTGACATTGCAATTTTATTTTAGGGAAAACTGTCATAGTATAAAGAACACACTACCATATGCATAAAATCTGAGTATAAAAAAGTAACTTTTATGCAATTTACATTTATCACAGCCCCTTTTAACATCCAACATCATAGCACTACTTTGAGAGAGGGCTCATACACTGAGATGGTGCGTCTCTTTTCAAATGAAATAAAGTATTCACTGAGTTCATCTTTGCATGAAAACTATTCATTAAAAATCGATACACAAAGCAAAATATCGCGATACTCGATATTTTCTTACACCCCTAATGTGCTGCAGAGTTTTCTATGAACAGAACAGGCATTTTGAACGTCAATATCTCAGGCAAAGCCAAAATTGTGATGGGGATTACTATTCGATTAGCCCTACTACGCAGTATTTTGTAGTTGCTGTATGAATCAACGCGATTATGTGACTTCTTTTCTTGCAGCTCTGCTAAGTCTCATGCACTTCTACTACTGGATTATCTAATTAGGCTCTCTCTCTGCTGTATCAGTGCACCGCTTCATGCCTGACTATGTGTTTTTTCCTGGCTGGCAACACGATGATGCCACAGAAAAACGAATGGTAGAACACCAGTCCGTCTGCCAGACAACACACACACACACACACACACTTCTTGGTTACAATGTGGCGTCAGCGCAACCACTCTCTGCTGCCAAATCTACATCTAATATCCTGCGTTCACCTCACTTTGCCCAGGCCTGGCCTCGGCCCCAGTGGAAATTACACATCACTGTAACTCTGTCCGTCCGTCTGTGTGTGTGGCTTGTCTGTCTGTCTGTCTGTCTGTCTGTCTGCCTGTCTAGCTTCGGATGTGTCTGTCCGCATCCCTGTTTATATCTCTGTTGGTACTTGTCTGGCTGCCTGGTTTGTGAATCTACCCGCCTATCTGCATGTCTGCTATGTGCCAGTTTATTTGTCTTTAAGTCTGTCAGACTGGATATACACCGTCTGGCTTGCCCTCTGCATTTCTACCTGCATGCATGTGTGTGTCTGCTCCTCTGTGTGTGTGTGTGTGTGTGTGTGTGTGCTTCAGTCATAAAGAGGAACATCTGCAGTGGATCTAGCAGGCAGCAATGTTAGGGCAGAGCTGATAATGATAGTTTCTCTCTGGGCTGCTCACAAGGCAGACAGACATAACATACCATTCCAGCGTTTCCTGTCTATGCTGACAGGCAAACTATTTAACCCTCTGTGGTGATCCCTCAGAGCATATGCACAGCCCAGCCTATATAAGACTCCCTAAGTATTAATACAAACCCATATGGCAGTAAAACCTCTAGGAAAAAAAAGTAAAACAGGAAACTTAAAGTACTCACAATAGAAAAGGAAACTACAGTAAAATCTGTATCACATTTTCAAGAGCTTCACTGTACAAGTGTACAAATATGGCAGATTTTTCCCACTGTTGCATGTTTATGTATGTTACTATATGTATGTTACTGTGTGTGTTTTACCTGTTATATGTTATCTGCCTCGTTTAGTCTTGTCAAGTATTTGTTTTAAAGCACTGAGCAGAAGTGGCAACTCTGAATCTCGTTGTATTTAATACAATGACAATAAAGCTTTCTATTCTATTCTATTCTATTCTATATACGGGATCAAATAATATGAAGTTTGATAACCACATTATTGTGTAGACATAAAGAGAAGAAAATAGGTTATAAACACCAGTGATGTCATCCAAAAGTTGATATTACAAAGCAAACCAGCTGTAAATGCATAAAGAAAGTGTTTACTGTACTAGAGAGGAGTTAACAGCAGCATTGAGTGTGATTTGTTGTCCACATTAAACCGGATTAAAGTCGGTTTTGAGGAGTAAACGCAACAAATGCTACTCACATATCTCCATTCCCTGTGGCTGGGAAGCGGTGCAGTTGCAGGAGCAGGTGACATTGGAGTTGCCGGGGCCGCCAGGGGCCGTTAGGTTTTGCATGGGGCTGGGCGGACCGGGACCGGGACACCGCTCCGGAGAGAGAGCCGCCGCCGCCGCCACCGTCGGGGCCCCACGACTGACTGGAAAAACAACAGAAAACTTCCAGGCAGCGGCAGCAGAGTCCGCCGCTAAAACCAGTAAAACTCCCGACAGTTTTCCTTTCGCACTTATTTTCCCCCACGGTTTTTTTGTTTTTTCCTCACGCCATGTTAGTCTCGGAGCGGCTCGGAGAGTGAACTAGAAGAAGGAGGTTTTGGGGACGAGCCATGGCCCGTGGTGGCTAACGCATTGTAGAGTTTTTTATTTTCCGTTCCTTCCTCCGCCGCTGAGAGCAGCTGTCCTTCCTCTACTAGAGCAGAGCACACACACAGCGGGCTCCACGCACCGCCCACCGGCCTGACAGACAGGCCGCTCTGGCCAATCAGAGCGCTCCGGAGGCGGGACGGAGGAGTGCTGCGTTCAGGGACGCACAGAAATACCACGATTCTAACTCAAGATTCAAGATTCAAGATGTTTATTGTCACGCCGGTTGTACAGGTACAAACGTGTAAAATACTTTTTGCTGGGAAGCTCCATTAAAATAATATGTTAAATTACATTTACATTACAATTATAAAAGGAAATACTTTGTACAAGGGCATATTAAGAACATATATATTAAGAATATATACAGTATATACAGTATAAGATATATTTTTGTGTAAGAATGTGTCGAATGAATTATCTAACTTCAACCAGCCAAATGAATGTAATGAAATGCCACCTGCATATCCTTTTACTCTTTTGAGCAGATTGATATAGTTTTTAGTTTTACAATCAAGTTGAATGTTTTCTTGGTTTAATATCACTCTACAGCCATATTCTGTTAAGTTTTTGTATCTTCTAAATTCGGCTGTCTTTTCACACTGAAATAGTCCTGTGGTCCACTACAATGGACATGCTGTGAAATTGAAAATAAAAATAAAATTTGAAAAGTCTAAATTGTAAGATTTTTCTTTTAACCCTAGGAAGGAAATCACAAAAAAAAGAAATTGGAAGAGATGTTTTTTACTCGGTTCCCAGGAGGATATAGTGTCAGACTATCCCTGTAAAAATACAAACAGAGAAATCTGGACTTACTATGAGATCCAAAATTTCAAAACAAATCAGCTTGTGATCTAGTTTTGAATCCTAAAATCCTTATAGACACATTTCGGTCATACCAAAAATGTACTGAGCTTCGATCCCCAGCCCTATTCATTTTTTTTCTCCAGGCAAAAAAGCCAAAAATTAAGAATGTCCTTGTCGCACAATAAAAAAGTTCTTCTTTTTTTCTTCAATTACTTGTAGTTGACTACTGCATGACTGAATTATATCACTTCTTGCAAGCTAAAAAATATATATTTTTTTTAAGTTACTACTCTACATTAAAAAAGTTCCTGTGTAATTTAATCTAGTTTGAATCCTAAAATCCTTGTTTTCCGGCTCATTTTCCTGATTGCACTTTCACTTTGTTCAAAAATCTTCTGGAATCCATAATACAAAACAAACTGCATTGCTATCAAGATGACGTCTCTTGATTGAAAAAGGAAGAGGTATTTGCATTAGGTACAAGTGAAATGACCTCACGCAGTTGGCATATGGTATTTCCCCACTTGTTTAAGAAAGACAGGACTGATAGGAGTAAGAGTCAATACTAGATTAAATGACTTAAGAGTGGAAAATGTTTGCAGAGGACCTGCCTATGGTGTCGCCCCGCAGGGACTATACCTTTGCACAGAAATCTAACTTCCTATGCAATTTCATTTGCAATTAGATGAGTAATAGCAGATTACAGATACAGATTTTCTGTGACTGCTAACTGTAGGTTTAAGCTAAAGAATATGCACAAATACAGCGAGTCTTTATGAAGCTGCGCTGTCTGTTTGATAGGAATTTTTTTGTTTACACCAAAAACAGATCATATAGATAGACATTTAGACAAATTCTGTTCTAATATCTGTGAATGTTGTTTATTTTACTTTATTTTTTTATTGCGAGTGGCTTAAACCTGCAGTAGGCAGAACGTTTTTGGCATCATTGGGCAAACATTCCATAATAACCTTTCAGCATATTGTAATTCAAGTGTTCTGAGAGAAAACTAGACTTCTGCTCCTCCTCATGGCTCTGTTTTCCGGCTTTAAAAAAATCTAGCCTGTGAAGGGAGACTTTGGCCAATCACAGGTCATTTCAGAGAGAGTGTTCCTATTGGCTGTGCTCCAGCTGGTGAGCGGTGCTTGGTATTTCCTCAACTGTTCTCAACATGGCTACCGGGTCACAAACTTTCTCATTTTACAGCTAAACAGTACACTACAAGATTTTTCTGAAAGCATTTGAGGCGAGAAATAGGCATTACAGTAACAGAATATTGATTAATATTTGATCAGCGCTGCCTAGTTTGACCGTTTGATTGGAGTTTGCGAGTGATTGACAGCTGCTCAGAGACGGCAAGGCTCCAGCTCGGCTCTGATTGGTTGTATATTTTATAAAAATTAACTTTTTTTTAATCATATTTGCTCCATTTCTACCCACTGCAGCTTTGAAGCTAAAACTCATTTCCAGCAAGTTACTGTCTTTAAATGAGTAAAAGACGTATTTATGTTTATGCAGGGGCCCCTGTTTCGGTCATGCTTGGTGTGGTGCTGTCTGGTGTCAGTAGGACCTGGTTAATATTCATGAAGGCCCTTGCATATATTAGCTGCAGAATGCATTAATTGGCTATCGTGCTGCCTGACTATTCATAAATATTACAATTTATACAGCTGAGAGTGCTGCACCTGTTTAGCAGACTACTAGCTTTATAGTCAAGTCTGAAGTATTTGCTTTAAGCACTAAAATGAATACTGACAATGCCATGGTTTAGAGTCATCAACTATCTGCTTTATTTATTTAAATATAATAAAATAAAACTAGGACCTGAATGGGCATTGACATACATATTCACAACTAGGAAATAGAACTGTACCAGGAGGACTTGAAGGCAGCAACAGAGTAGGGATGGGGCAGGGGTTATATGTTTGTGTGTGTGTGTGTGTGTGTGTGTGTGTGTGTGTGTCTGGTTTGCAGGGGGGTGGGTGCTCATGGGTGGGTTGGAACACCCCCCACCACCACCACCACCGGCTGACCTGACTCAGAAAGCTAGCAGACGGCCGGGTCGTGGTTGACAATGGCTGTGGGAGAGCAGAGCAGCAGAGGAGAGGAGGAGGAGGAGGAGGAGGGGGGGAGGCAGGGCCGGGACTCGTGGGTCTGGCGTGTTATTTGGGGAGGGTGGGGAGAGCGTTTCGAGTTTCACTCCCTTGTTACGGTGGGCCGCAGCCAATGGAGACGGCTCTTTGAAGGGGCTAACCTTGAGGTGACCCCCCGCGCCAGTCTTGTGGTTCAGGGGCACATGTGCAGCAGAGAAGCAACCCCCGCCTCCCCCCCACCACCACCACCACCACCACCGAACACATCCCCTCAATCTAACCAACAGAGCAACCCTCCCACCCAACGCACACACACACACACACACTCTAGCACAGGACTGTCTGCAGTCTATAAATAAACCAGGCTGTTCAAATCAGAGAGAGGCTCTGAATGCCACTCTTGACCAGCAGGGTCCCAAACTGTGGTCTAAGAGGTCACTGAAGAGCTTTCAGGTGGCCCTCCAACAAAGCAGGTATAGTTTGACTTCTTCTGTGCAAAGACAGAATAATACTGGGACGGCTCCTCTGAGGAGGCCTGCTCTCTTGCAGTCCACTACTGCAGCAAATCATAATAGAAATGTTCCCGATCCATGGGGGAAAATCTCGTCATATATAGGCTTTGACTGAAATAAATCTGCTAGGGGGCCATTTTAAAGCTTCAGTAGGCAGAACGTTTTTGGCATCATTGGGCAAAAATCCCATAATAACCTTTCAGCATATTGTAATTCAAGTGTTTTGAGAGGTACTTCTGCACCTCCTCATGGCTCTGTTTTCAGGCTTTAAAAAATCTAAAGCCCGTGACGGGAGACTTTGGCCAATCACAGGTCATTTCAGAGAGAGAGCGTTCCTATTGGCTGTGCCCCGCCTGGTGGGCGGTGCTTGGTATTTCCTGACAAATCTCAACATGGCTGCTGGGCCCAGCCGCTATTCTCTTCTCTCACTATTCAGAGGTTGTAGCGGGCTCCAACCATGTCATGTTAGCTTGTCGGGAAGAACGCTAAATAGCGCTCAAAAGTTAAAACTCTGAGATGAACACAGTGAAAACTGTATCTTATTAGATAAAAACAGATGCTGACAAACTGCATATTTTGCGATAAAAAATTGCAACACTCAGCATATCGCAAAATGTTTAATATCGCAATAAGATCGTATCGTGACTTAAACCTGCAGTAGGCAGAATGTTTTTGGCATCATTGGGCAAAAATCCCATAATAACCTTTCAGCATATTATAATTCAATTCAATTAGACTTCTGCACCTCCTCATGGCTCTGTTTTCAGGCTTTAAATAATCTAGCCCGTGAAGGAAGACTTTGGCCAATCACAGGTCATTTCAGAGAGAGCGTTCCTATTGGCTGTGCTCCAGCTGGTGTGCGGTGCTTGATATTTCCTGAATTGATCTCAACATGGCTGCCGCGACGCAAACTTTCTCATTTTACAGCTAAACAGTACACTACAAGATGTCTCTGAAAACATTTGAGGAGAGAAATAGGCATTACAGTAACAGAATATTGATTCATATTTGATCAGCGCTGCCTAGTTTGACCGTTTGATCGGAGTTTACGAGTGATTGACAGCTGCTCAGAGACAGCAAAGCTCCAGCTCGGCTCTGATTGGTTGTTTTCCTCCGGTCTGTGAAATCTTGCAGATGCCATTAGGAGCACCGGAGGACACAGAGGCACATGATTTTTTTCAGATTACTTGTCTCATGCACTACTGTCAGGATATAGCGACCGTTTTATAAAAATATATTTGCTCCAATCTCGCCTACTGCTGCTTTAATTCTGAAAACACCAGTAACCAAAGGCAATAAAATGGACGTCTGTGAAGGAATGGGAAAAGCAAAAGACCTCCAACAGATGTTGGGCATTAAGTGCCGCATCACTAGCCAAGTTCTATATCCAATCATGCAAAAATATTTTCCTTGACGGCTTCCACACTCCTCCATGAGCGAACTGACACTTATGGAAGGGGGGAAAAAATAGGCGCGTGACCCTGACGCAATTTACAAAACGCCTGGCAGCTGTCATAATTTTATTGAAGCAACAAATTGAGGTGCCGCTGTCTCGTCAGCTGAAGCAGCAATATCAATCGAGACACCGAGGAGAGGCTTCTTTTTTTTTTTTTGCCTTGATGTGAGGTCATTCTCATGTCCTCACACACACACATCTAAAACACACCCCAGACATGCACGCACACCCCAGACAAGCTCTCATATATACAGACAGACTCACATCGATTCTTGCAACCCACCTCTATCCACTCACAAACACCCCGCCGCCGCCACCGCCACCGCCACCGCCACCGCCAAACAACACTCACACACACTCAGACACACGCGCAGTCTGTCTGGAGCGTCAATTTAGTCCCCCGGGGAGCACGCAGGGTGACACCACTAACAGGCCAGACCAGACTAGACAGCCAGCAGACAGATAAATACTAGGCACGGCTGAATACCAAATGCACTCTAGTCTACCAGCTCCCCTACCATCCCCCCTGACTGCAGTCTGCACACACACACACACACACACACACTGCACATGCACACACACACACACACACACACACACACACACACACACACACACACAGCCTCTCTGTGTCTCTCTCTCGGGAAACGTCTGTCTCATCTTGTATTTGAGGAATACTAACTTTAGGTTGATAGGTTTATCACGCTCGGCACGTGTGCACGAGGCTATTTTAGGAACTTTGCGCAGGGCTTTTCCTGCTCACACATGCTTCATTCAGGAAGTGTGTTACTGCCGCCGTTGTTTTGTGAATCAGAGCGTGACATGTTCATGTTACGCCTAAAATATCTAGATTTTTGAATATTAAACGCAGGCAGGAAAGCATCACCATCACCATGTGTCTGCACACACTAGTGATGACGTTACCACTCCATATTTGAAGCCTGTATTTTCACCATATGCAGTAGATAGATACAAGAGAAACACTTTCACTCACTCTTATCTCAACTAAACTTTCAAGCATATGTGGTTGCTGCTTGTGATGAGACCATGAACGCACCGGGGATGTGATCAGGCTGATACTGGCAAAAAAAAAGCAGCACAGTAAAGGCCTCAGTGGAAGATAGGTGCATCCCCTCCCCTCGTCTCCAGAGCAACTTCTCCATCTGAACTCGTGTGTGAGACACTACTCCATAGCGCCATCTTGTGGCTCAGCTTGGAAAAAGCTCTGTTTTATGCATCATCCCAAACATGGACTGGAAAAACTGTTCCACTTCTCTGGTGTCTGCTTCACTTCTCCCCGCGTCTCTTCTCAGCCACTCTATTACTTGTGAAACCAAAGCCGTCTCCCGGGCACAGGTTTAAGCTTTGAATCAATTACGACTCGTCTTCATCAGAAACCACAAGGGAACACGGAGGAGGAGGAGGACTCGGGGAAAATGAGAGTCACATCCTACAGTTAATATAGAGATGTGCTCTGTTCTTGCACAGAGACTGCAAGGCTGAGAGAGTATAATCATTCATACTGAGCACAGATTTCATGTATGGAATTTATACTAAATGTCCATTTGTGATCTTTTGGTCTGGGGCTGTTTCATGGTTTAGGCTTCTTCCCTTGAAGTTCAGTTAACTCGCTAGGGGGAGTCCAAGTCAGATTGTAAAAAAAGTTGTTTGATATATATTGTGTTTAGGGCTGTCAATCGATTCAAATATTAAATCGTGATTAATCGCAAATTAATAACACATTTTTTATCTGTTCAAAATGTACCTTAAAGGGAGATTTATCAAGTATTTAATACTCTTATCAACATGAGAGTAGGCAAATATGCTGCGTTATGCAAATGTATGTATATATTTATTATTGGTAATCAATTAACAACACAAAACAATGACAAATATTATCCAGAAACCCTCACAGGTACTGCATTTAGCATAAAACAATATGCTCAAATCATAACATGGCAAACTGCAGCCCAACAGGCAACAACAGCTGTCAGTGTGTCAGTGTGCTGACTTGACTATGACTTGCCCCAAACTGCATGTGATTATCATAAAGTGGGCATGTCTGTAAAGGGGAGACTGGTGGGTACCCATAGAACCCATTTTCATTCACATATCTGGAGGTCAAGGGTCAAGGGACCCCTTTGAAAATCATTTTTTCCTCGCCAAAATTTTGCGCAAGCTTGGAGCGTTATTTAGCCTCCTTTGTGACGAGCTAGTATGACATGGCGTTAAAACAAGTTTGCGTTTGACAGCCCTAGTTAAAATGTTTCACAAAGCCCAAGAATGAACCTGCAACACTTTAACTCTACACTTAAAGCAAGCGTTTAAACTCCAGTAAAACAGTTTCTACTCTGCATCTCTAATGCCTGTTTATCCTCCGGTGGGTGCAGCCTCTATCATGGGACTTTTGTGATGAAAGTACTTGCGCATGACGGTGATCCATTTGGACTCTGACATAACATTTTCAGTCAGACTAATAACTCGAAAAACACCCCGTGACTTCTGTGTGGAGTCAGTATTACTGAATGCCATTCCAAATGTCAGAACAAAAGATGGATATGACTCAGCCTTAATACCAAGGCTGAATGGGATTCATGAATTAACCGCAATGCATCTCACCAGCTGACAAAGCCGGAGAGCGAGAGAGAGAGGGGGGAAGAGAGAGGGAGTGAGTGTTTGCTTAGGCATCGACTGTAGCTCGGCGTCGTCAGCGGAGCGCTAAGTAACAGAAAGGCCACTCCAGACAGTCAGATTGCAGAGTAGAGAGTCGCGTTCAATAAAAAACGTCTGGCGTGCCACATCATATTTGCTGCTTCCTGCCCTTGTCTGGCTGCAGTGCCGTGTCATATCCTGTCCGCACAGGTGCACCAGCTGTCTGGTTTCCCACCCCTGTCATTTCTATACACACACACACACACACCTCGCTTCCACCCCTGTCATTTCAAAAACCACCCCTCCCTACCTCTCTTACTGCCGCAGGCACCACTGCAATGACACCACAGCGCTCACTGAAAAGTTGTGCATGTAAGAGACGGAGGGGGAAAAGAGAAAGAGAAAGGAAGACGACAGACGGACGGATAGACAATGTGCGTGTGTTTAAGTTTGAGTTTGAATGAGAGGAAGACAGATTGACTAAGACAGATCAAGAAAGAGATAGACAGAGCCTGAGGAGGATACTTGACTGGGGGAATGAATAAATGAAGAGAAGAAGAAAAGAGGAGAGAAGAGGAGGAGGAGAAGAAGAAAAAAAAGGAGAGAGGAGAGGAGGAAATAGAGTGAAAGTAAAAGCCGGTGAGTCAGGGAGAGAGGTAGAGAGGGACCCAGAGACACAGACAGAGAGAAAGAGTAGATAATCAGCAGGTATTGAGCTCTTTTCACCCCTGCGGTAGGGCCCTGCTGAGCATTGTAATGGGCTGTCTGCCCAGCTGGGCCGATGAGCTCATGTCTGGCTTTAATGCCAATCTCCTGAACTGGCACACGGCTCGGCGGGGCGAGCGCAGACGCAACACCGCAGCGCTGCCGCTCTACCGCCGCCGGAGGAAGGACGGAGCACGGCTGAGAGAGGACAAGAAAGAGACGAGGAGGAGGAGAGACGGAAAAGTGGCGGAGAGAGCCGGGGGAGGGCGAAGGTGTGTGTGTGTGTGTGTGTGTGTGTGTGTGTGTGTCCGTCAGCCAGCCACTTCCGTCACAGGAGTGATAAGAGCCCCGAACCAGACGGCAATAATCACACAGACAGTGAGACACACAGCAGCTATAATGTATGTCTGTGTGTGTGTGTGTGTGTTGTAAAAGTGAGCAAAGAAGAGATGAATGAGGGCGAGCGAGAGCATGAGTGTGTGTGTGTTGTTTTATGTAGTCATAAACAGCAGTGATTACAGAGGGTGGATGGTGCAGCTTACAGCCGCCTGCTGTTAAGGGTCCATACATATAGTCACACACACACACACACACTGAAGCGCACCTATTGCTCAAACATGAAATCAAAAGATGTATATACATATGTACCGGAATGCATAAGTATACATATATGCATAGACTCTTTCCTGATCTCCAAACACCTTGAAATGTATGAAGAAAAACGTTTGGCTCATATGCTAATGTGATATTAACATATATACATGTTAATATGTAAATGTACAGACAGTCTACCTGCTCAAAAAGTAAATATTCATTCATTCTCCAGTACATGTGTTTGCTTTAACTCAATGTGATGGCTATTCTCACTGCAGGCACTTCACAGCAACCATAATGCATCGCTCTCTTCTCCCCAGGTTTGCTGCTCAGACAGTGATCTCTACGCATTGTGTAAACCGTGGCCTCACAACACAGCCGTGTTGAATTCAATCTGCATCTAAAGCAAAGATGCAAGTAAAACACGGAGGAAGGAAGGGAAAGGGAAATTTGTATATCCCCTTTAGTGCTGTTTAAAAGTCAGTGTTAGGGGCCTGCTACACAGTCACATGGAGTAATGATGGAATACATTAATAATAATCCAGTTGACCAGTTAGGGCCGGCTTTAACAGATACAACTTTATGTTTTACTGATACATATAATGGAGATGTTCGCTTGTATTGTTTAGCCATGCTAGCGGTGTGGATCTAGGGATGTCAGTCGGTCCACCTCTTTGATCCACAGTGAAACTACTATTGGGTGAATTTTTTTTTTTTACATTTATGATCCCCAAAGGATGAATCCTACTCACTTTGGCAATCCCCTGACTTTTCCTTTAGCGCCATCACATTTGGGTCAGAAACTCATGTTCCCCTGAGAACTTTCCATTTAGCACGATCGTCAGTTTAAACTTTCACTTTTGCTGTCCAATACTTTGGTTTATAATATACCTGCAAGCTAACAATACTTCCATCAGCCTCGCACTACTCTCAGATGGCAAACATGGTTAATGTTATACCCGCTAAACATCAAGCCCCCAGGAAGAGCGCCGGTCGTTGATCCCAATTTCCATAGTGGCCAAACGGTGGTACTACAACTTCCGTGTCTGTCACGTGATGCCATTGGGCCCAAAAATACTTTTTCCCATAGACTTATAATGGGAAAGAGACGTCTGCAGCTCAGCAGATAATTTTTTTTGAGATGACTCAACTTCCCAGTATGAACACTCTAATAGCCCTTAATTAAATCATTAGGTCCTAAAAGTTGTAAAATGCACTAATAGCTGAATCCAGAGTTATTTCCCTTCCTCCGTTCATGTGAATGAGACCGAGGCTGGAGCGAGGGCTGGGAGGCGGAGTTAGCAAGCCGTGATGACAGCGTGACGTTGGGCCCCCGTGTCCGAGCCTTGTGACCGAGCGGACGCTACTGCGCCTGCTCTATGGGCCCAATGGATGCGGAAGATCGCCGGAAGATCCGGATACTTTTCCTCTCTGTAATCGAGCCATTTTGGCTTCATGCGCCACTGAGCAACTTTCATAGGAATGAATGGGGCCCCCGCCTCCAACGCTGTATCCAATTCTCTTAATACATCCATGGTTCAGATGCACGAGACAGGATAACCCAAATATGGACTTTTCTCCGCAAAACAACACGTGTCAGATCATATGTACATAAAAGTGCGTACCTCGTACAGGTAGCGTCGAGGTTGTTCCAGGTCACAGGCAGTACAATCATTAAGTAAGACAGAGACAACTGTAAATGTATGTCTGGGGTAAAGGCTTCACAATCTAAGTGATGTTTTTCACTTGTATGCCTATGTGTGTGAATGTGCCGTGAGAAAGACATCTACTCCTCTGCGTCAACCTTGAAGGGTAGAGGGGAGACAGAGATACAGACGGACTGCTATCAGCGGCCTTGGGCCCGTCAGGCTTGAAGCAGAATGCTGTCAGCTATATGTCTTTGAACTAGGGAAGATCATGACCTTGCTTATATAAATTAGCTAGTGAACAGCCGGTGACGTGGGGTACCCCATGGTTGTAATTCCATTGTAGCAACAAATGGTTTTGAGATATATTACCAGTGGATGGGGGGCACCTTCCCTACAGCTGGGCGTATACACTGTACGATTTTAAAGATGTTGTTGTTTGCAATGTAAAGCCAAAGCTCACGATTTATGTGCTCACACTATACGTGTAAAATAGAAACAAAAAAACACGGCCCGTCGGCCCCTGCGGACCGTTCTGGCTGTTGACAGTTGTCAATAAAGATTAGTTTTAGAGGCGGAGTTAGTAAGCCGTGACGACAGCGTGGCGGCTGTCACCCCGTGACCGAGCCATGTGACCGAGCGGACGCTACTGTGCCTGCTCAATGGGCCCAATGGATGCGGAAGATTGCCAGAAGGTACTTTTCCAGTCGGAAGTCGAGCCATTTTGGCTTCATGCGCCACTGAGCAACTTTCATAGGAATGAATGGGGGGCCGCCTCCAACGCTGTATCCAGTTCTCTTTATACATCCATGCTAAACATCAGCATGTTAGCATGCAAGCATTTAACTCAAAGCACAACATGAAAATTGACTTTTATTTTGTCTAGACTAACTCCCCTTTATTTACAGATGTGACTCTTGCTAAACACAGTATGTTAGAGTATGTTGATTTTCACAGTATGTACAGTATGTTTTGTGAATTGTGAATATCAGCTAAATGACATACAGTAATGGCTCAAACTCAATGTATTTGAATTCGCTAGAAGACATGATTTAAAGACAAATTTTGTTTTGTTACAACTTGGGTCTTACTGTCATAGTTAATGGATATTATAACAGTTATGAAAACACTGTTTTCATCATAGTAATTGCTGAGATCTGGGAACAAGGCGACATTGCTACAACAAAGGGCGAGAAACATGAGCGTTCAGATGATCAGACAGGCTGTCCACATTATCTAAACCACTTTATCTGGAGGTAAAACAAAAGTAGCTGCACCTGAAATGTCGGTTGTACATTGTAAGTGTTGCACAGGAATCTGTTAAATGTGATGGATGTTTACTACGGACAGTTAGATAGTTTTACAATTCACTTTTGTTTTCTCTTCCAAATAAATTTGGCAAACTATTGGTTGATTAAAACCTGTGTGATCATATTCGCCTTTTATAGTCTTCTTTTTTTTTTAGCAATGTTGCTGCTTGATGAGTACAATGTTTATATTACCAATAGGTATGATGGCAAAGACGACAAAAATAAGTCCCAACAAAAATAAACTGATTTATACTTTATGTTTTTTGCTTGCAAGATAATTATCATCTGGTATCATTGGCAATCCTGAGGCTGATCAATGACTTTATAAAAACCAAAGTCAAAATTCAACCAAACACTATGGCTGTATTAGAAACATCATACTATACTAGTAGTACGAACTGATTTGGCCAAAATTGTAGCATGTAGTCTGCAGTATGCGAACAAAAGCAAAATCTACAGTATGCCAAAAAATACCAGGATGTCGTACTGATTCGGAAAAAATCTCCAGTATGCATCGGACCAGTCTACCTCGCCTACTGTATCCCACAATGCCAAGCGCTGGAACGGTCACTTTTGGTCATTTTTGTAATGTAAAGTAGCGGAGGTTTGCTATTGTCCGTGCTGTTTACTTCCGCTTTCCAAGACCGGAAACCGGCGAAACCCGGCCTAGCGTTCTACAAAATAAATCGATTTATGTTCCATACTACATACTACATACTACTGATGAACGCAGTATGCAGTATACAGTATACAGTACATACTGCGTTCCTCCTTCCGCGGTTTCGGATACAGCCATTGACTCAGATCACTTTCCTCCAGGTCCCCATATTGTAACAAATCACCCGTAACTGCTTCAAACACCAGGAGTGACATTGTTACCCAACAGCTATGTCACCTGACTCTCACACTGTTTTGTGCTTACACAACCAATAGTCACATTAATATTTTGTAGTCTGCCTAGATGTTATCATCATCAGTCACATGTTTAGCAGTCACTGTCTGTCATCCCCATCCCCCATACCCTCTCTTACCCATTACCTTTACACACATACAGTGTACAGCTATGGTGTCCAGTTTCACTATTACTTCTGTATAATCACCTTTCTCTAATTAAAAAGGGATAATTATTTTCATCTTCTCTCGCTGAAACACAATCACTTTGTGGGCGATACGTTGGCGTTTGTTTTCCTGCAAACTAAAACGCTGCAGTGACACCCAAAAACAAAATAATTAGCTGTGTTCTGCCATTAGATACCATGCCATTAAATTTGCTGAAACACTGCCTGATCCAAACTTATTTGGATGTTTTATGAGGACTAATTTAACTTCAATAGCCGGGACTAATTAGGATTGTTTTCATTTTTTTTCTTCTTTTTGTTGGGTAAAATAGATTGTAAAGCCAAAAACTGTTGAGAGTTCAAATAATTATTAATAATCCATGCCCTGGTAGTTTGTTCCAACAACTTGAGCAGCCATATCAGCTGAGGTGTTATCATTTTTGTTTCACATATCATCTCTTACATACATCTGAGAATGTCACAACATAAGCTACCGACTGCGAGGGCAGCAGGTTTGGAACAGATGGACGCTCATATGAACAAGTTGCACCAATCCAAACACTCCTCCTCTCTGCCTGCCTGGCCACGCCACACAAAATGCTATAGCTCCCATATTGAGGAATATAATGAAAACATTACATTAGGTGAGAGATGCTGTGCTCGGAGCAAGGGCTGACAGATGGATGGTAGTGGGAACATGTTGCAGCGCCCCAGACCTGCTACCACCCTGGCAGAACTTAGCGCCACGCAGGTTAGCGACGAGCGGCGAGCTAATGCTGCCTACACTAACACAGCTGCTTCTCGCTGGACCCCTGCCTGCACTGGTTGGATTTTTACATACATATATTTTATGTTATTTTACCACCACATTGCTTTGTTAGCTCCTAGGCTGACTCACTCCCACCGTGCAGCTCGTAAACAGCGCCGCCCCGTAACAGCTTGTACCGGCCCAGCCAGCGTTCCCTACAGTCTGCCTCGCTGCCATATAGCTCTGTAGCAGGACCGGGGAGTTAACAGCTTGCGCCAGGCCAGCGAGCGTCCCTGCTCACAGCTTGCAATGCTAGCGGAGCCCCCCCCACCCCACCCCAGCTTCCTTTTTACAGCAGTAGTAAGCAGGACTATAGGGAGTCAACAGATCACCCCACAACAGCTTGTAACCGCAGCGTTCACTGCTGAGGTGCTAAAACCAAAGACAAGGCTACACAACAACATTAACACTGCATCCAGTCAGCAGTGGTATCTCATTCATGGCGGATAAAAATGTCTGACAGGGTGGAATTAGCAGCAAAAAACTGTGATTTATTTGATCCATATCTCCATATGTGAGGAATACTGACAGATGCTGCCATGCCGGGCCATAACCTGAAGACTGGAACATCTGATTCACAGCAAAAATGTGTCCTAATGCAGATATTAGTTTCCCATATTTCATTTTTTATGCCTCAACCCTTTAGTGGTGATTGGCATGAAGGAGAGACACCTAACTATTGGGTCTAGCTGCAGAGCTCCAGGCTCGGGCCCACCTCCTCCGTCTGACCTTTTCCGGTCCCGAGCTTGGAGAAGAAAGTGACATCTGAAATCGTGTACGCCAGAGTGTTCAACAGTATACGGTAGCATGCATTCATTAGAGATGCAACGATCCAACTTTTTAAGTCCCGATAACGATAGCGATACCTGGGCTTTGGGTATCGGCCGATACAGAGTACCGATCCGATACCAATGTTTAATTCATAAGCTGTATGCTTCACTGTGTGGAAGTGACTGGGATCATTCTTTTATGTGTAAGGCAACATCAGGCTTGACTTAAACATTGCTTTCCTAACTTTGTAAAACAAAATCTGACCAATAAATACATACAGTGTAGATACAAATGTAGTGAATTTTGTTATTTATTATTAAAATAATAAATCGTACACTAAAACTTGGCAAAAAATCCTCAAAATTAAATTAAAGAATTACAATTTAAGTGTCAACCTTTTTAATGCAGCAACAAATTTGTCAAACCTTAAACAGGAATTAAAATTCCAGTATATAATGTATAAAGTATATAAGCATAGAACTGAATATAATATATCGGCCCCATTGTCACCGATATCCGATCCAGCTATTTGAGTCAGTATCGACCCGATATCCGATCCGTTATCGGTATCAGTGCATCCCTAGCGTTCATTAGTTTGAATAAGCCACAAAATCCCCACCAACAACACCAAGGTAAACAATATATACTTAGGGCTGTCAAAATTAACGTGATAATAATGAGTTAACGCAAATTCGTTTTAACGGCAATAATTTCTTTAACTCATTAACGCAACTTGTGATTTTGAGGTTGTAGCGGGCTCAGTTTTAAAGCTAGAATGAAGATATATGACAAGTAAGGATGAGATACCTGTTGGTACCTGTAACAACACAGCCCGTTGCAATTTTTTTATCGCAGTGCTGTTTTCGGTCTGAATTCCTGCTTAAAGCTGAAGTAGGCGAGATTGGAGCAAATATGATTAAAAAAAGTTATTTTTATAAAACGTTGCTATATCGTGATAGTAGTACATGAAACAGGTAACCTGAAACAAATCATGTGCCTCTGTGTCCTCCGGTGTCCTCCGGTGCTCCTAACCACATCTACCGATTTTACAGACCGGAGGAAAAGGAGCACTAAGAGCTGATCTGAGGTCCGCTATCCATCTGCTGTCTATGTGAGCTGGCTGTCAATCACTCGCAAACTCCGACCAAACGGTCAAACTAGGCAGCGCTGATCAAATATGGATCAATATTAGGTTACGTTAATGCCTATTTCTCTCCTCAAATGTTTTCAGAATCATCTTGTAGTGCACGGTTTAACTGTAAAATGAGAGTTGTGACGCTGCCGCCATTGTGAAATCTGGTGAAGGAACGCCAAATTCCGGTCACATGACCGGAGCACAGCCAATAGGAACGCTCTCTCAATGAAATGACCTGTGATTGGTCAAAGTCTCCCGTCACAGGCTAGATTTTTTAAAGCCTGAAAACAGAGCCATGATGAGGAGGTGCAGAAGTCTAGTTTTCTCTCAGAACACTTGAATTACAATATGCTGAAAGGTTATTGTGGGATTTTTGCCCAATGATGCCAAAAATATACTGCCTACTGCCACTTTAAGGATCAAAATTATCAAGAGTTTGTAGTGTTGTCTTGATGTCTGTTTCCCCTGGTTTTCTGTCCTGAAGAATTTCAGTCGCTGTTCCCTGTTGGCGACACATGATTAAATCTCGTCTGACTGTTTCTGCCGTAGATATGGAACATGTAAAACTGATCTCTGGGCAGGAAGAAGAGAGTGACACGATCCAGACGGTGAGTAACACAGATCTGGGAAATGATTTGAACGCTGATTTAGTCAAAGTTCTCTGATTGTGTGTGTGTGTGTGTGTGTGTGTGCTTGTTGTCTGCCCAGTGACACCCAGTGAGAGGCTGCTTCCTCAGAGAGTGATTGGTTTGCTGGCGAGACAGTCTGTCTGTGCAGGTGGGAGAGCTGCCCATGTCATCATTTAATTTTCTGTCTGCTTTCACTACCGGCCAATCCCTGTCATTCACTATTCACCAAGCAGCTAATCAAGCTCTCCTCTCTGTCACTTCCATGTTTCATGTTTCTCCTGTTACCTTCCACTTGTTTTCAACGAGATTTTTTGTTCCTGCTTTCGACGGGCCATTTTTTAAACATCTGACAATGTATTAAATGAAACCCTAAATTTATTAGCCAACCAATTTATGACCAAAGAATGGAAATAAAACTGTCAGATCCACTTTATGTCACACTGAACACAACTAATAAAAGCTCTTAAACTAGAAATAGGCACTTCTGCAACAAATAAGGGCAATGGGTAATATATAAAAGTACACAAAGTCGCTCAGGACATACACTTAATATTTATGCATACTGTCATTTGATTGTGTATGAACTATGGCTGTCAAAGTTAACGCGCTAAAAAGCGTTAACGCAAATTCGTTTTAACGCCACTCATTTCTTTAACGCAACTTGTGATTTTAGCTTGTAGCGGCTCAGTTTTAAAACTAGACTGACAACACTGGTATCAACTAGAAAACGTAAGGAATGCATTGGTACCAACCATGTCATACTAGCTTGTCAAGAAGTAGGCTAAATAACGCTCCAAACCTACGCTAAATTTTGGCGAGGAAAAACTGGCAATATTTTCCTAAACCTACCTAAATAGTTTTGTTGCCTAAGCCTAACCAAGTCGATCTATTCCTAAACCCAAGTAGTTTTATTTTGAAAAGACTGGAGCAGAAATTGACACATGCGTCACGTGTTGCTGGACATTCGTGGGAAAACGCCCGTTAAAAACGTTGAAAGTCGTGCTGAGCGTCACGAAAAAAAGGGAAATTCGTGTCTTTGTACACGAATCAAATAAATTACATTTCGTGACTATTTCACAAACTGCCGTGAGACTGTGTTGGACATTTAGACCTTGGTTCCTCCGGTCGAAGTGAGGTTCCTAAAAAAGTTGCTGGGTTTCTAGAAAAGTTCCTGCTGTGAGACTGGCTGTCTAACTTAAAACTTCTTGAGGTTTCCTATTTAGTCTTTGATCAGTTTGTTTCACTCGGCAGACTGATGTTTGACGTCAAACCTGCAAAACAATTTCAGTAATTAATCATTACAGGATTGTTTTTGAGTCTTCCCAGCATTTTATATCTCCGATCCTCCTCCTCCTCCTCCTCCTCCTCCTCCTCCTCACTCTCCATCATCACCTTCATCTCTCATTTATCTCTCTGTCTCTCTTTCTCTTTCTCAGCAGGACAGCTCTCCCCATGTCACTGTCCCAAAACAGCTCCTTGTCCCTCTACAGCACAGGGAAAACAACCATCCAGCCACACACACACACACACACACACACACACACACACACACTCATTAACAAATAGACTCATGCTGGTAAAGTGAAAAGCATACAGGCTTACACACACACACACACACACACACACACACACACACACACACACACACACACACTCTCTCGCACACACAGAGGCTCCAAACATGAGCATTGAGTGGCCACATTAATTACATGAGCAGTGGGGGTTTCCCTCCCTGCCATGTCCACTGTGGGCCCTGAGATATTTAATAAACCTGTCACCACCATGACTCCCTGCCTTAACCTAGAGCTAATGAGACACACACACACACACACACACACACACACAGATGGAGTGGAAGTCAGGTCACGGGGGTCTGCCACTTGCAGCTGAACTGGAAGCTGGTGTGATGCCACAATGTCAGGCACACTCAGCCCATCCTAACAGTCCTAATCTCCGATCAGGTCAGCCCAGCCAGGTGTCAGAAGACTGTTTAAAGCCCTTTAATAACATAGCAATTAAAATTAAAGCTGCAAGCAGCGATGACCGGGCCCTCGCACCTTTTCGCTCGTCGGGGGGTACTGGCGGGACGTCGATGCACGCGTAATTTTTTTTAGACTAGTCACGAACTTGAACTGTTGCATCTTGTTTTTAATGTCAATAAAGTTTAATGCAAAGAGGAAGAAGAAACGTAACAATATTTAACATATAATATAACAGGTGACGCACGTGTCAATTTGCGCTCTTTTCAAAATAAAACTGTTCAGTTAGGTTTAGGAATAGATCGACTTGGTTATGCTCTATTCAAACCGGGGTGGTCTCCTTGGGTCCATTGTGGATTGGGTCTCTTTCTTCTGAAAATCCATCCGTGCAGATCTGGTTTGGGTAGGTTTGGAATCTCAAATGACACTTGAAGGTTTGATTCGGGGTCTGTAATGCACCTCAGCCGCAAATATCTGCATGTTGGGTAAGAACGGACTGTTATATTGAATATGTTTGTGTTTTGTGTGAGAGTGAGTGCCTTTGGCTTTGTTTCCCCATCTAGGTGCTCTCTCTCTGACTGGCTGGAAGTTGTGGGTTCGGTCTGGGGTGTGTCGGCTGCTGATTGGTCCAACCATCATCTCGGCGGTTTAAAAATGATCTATCTGGTGCCCAGCAGTCCGGTGACAGCAAGCCCCCAGGAAGAGCGCCGGTCGTTGATGCCAACTTTCGTAGTGGCCAAATGGCGGTACTACAACTTCCGGTGCGTCACGTGATGCCATTGGACGTGACCGAGCCATGTGACCGAGCGGACGCTACAGCGCCTGCTCCGTGGGCCCAATGGATGCGGAAGATCGCCGAAAGATCCGGATACTTTTCCAGTCGAAAGTCATCACGCTCCACTGAGCAACTTTCATAGGAATGAACGGGAGAGCCCCGCCTCCAACGCTGTATCCAGTTCTCTTAATGCATCCATGCCCCAGACGGGGGGACGTAACACTGACGTCACGCCCACGGCGGGTGACACAAACACCGTAAGCCAATACACACTGTGCAGCAAGTCAGAGAAATCACAGCCAGCCTGCATCTGTCACACTCCAAAGCCCCGTGTGTGCACAGAGCTACAGCGAGCCATGTCAGGCATCTGTGTGACTGTTTATCTGAGTGTGTGAGAGAGACGAAGTGTGTGTGTGTGTGTGTGAGTGTGTGTGAGTGGGTATGAGTCTGTGGGTGAGTGTACGGACACCTACTGGTATTGTGAACCCAAAAAAGCAAGGGAATGAGCCCTGAGAGAGAGGGAGAGAAAGTGTGTGTGTGTGTGTGTGTTTTCACCCAGACACGGTTTTAGAGTGATGATAGGATTAGATTAGGCTGACAGTAGCAACAAGGCCAGCGTATGTCTGAACCCTCAGCTCTGGCAATCTGGGGATTAAGGTAGAACACATTCACACACACACACACACACACACACAGTTGCTTTTTCACTCAATTGTATATACAGAGAAGACACACAGACTATATATACACACTGTCTTTCACAACCACACACGCACTCCTGCGTACCTAGACATTACATACAGGCATGGACATGCACACACCACCCCCCCCGTCTTTCTAAAGGAACACACATGAATACTCTTTTCACACGCATGCAGCTGCAGCAACACCCAATAACCTGATGAATTCTGTTTTCCTGCCATCTAACTAAATCCCATATCCCCCTAACTACCACCTCATGTCTCACACAGCCACACACACACACACACACACACACACACAAACAAATCAACCAGACACCTACACGCGCGCACATACACACACACACACACACACTCTGATTATGGGTCCTGAGGCCCACCCAGAGGTGGCAGGCACCGTACCACACAGTCAGTCTGTCTCCTAAAATTGTTTTCTCTTCAATCAACCTAGCGGGGCCAGTTTGTCATGCAAATGCGGCCCTGGCTTACTTCCCTTTGTTGCCTTGACAGATTAGCAAGTGTGTGTGTGTGTGTTTTTGTGGAGGTGAGTGCGACGTCTACGGAGCACCGTTTTTTCTCCATTTTGTCTTGTTTTTCCTCTTCCAGTAATCCACAGAGTGCGGGGTGAAATATCTCTATCTTTATTTGTTTCTATCCATCTAATCTCTTTCACTTTCCCTAAACTTTATCTATGACAACAAGTCCTTAAAGGACCAGTGTGTAACATTTAGAGGGATCTATTGGCAGAAATGGAATATAATATTAATAAGTATGTTTTCTTTAGCGTATAATAACCGGATAATAAGAATCGTTGTGTTTTTCGTTACCTTAGAATGAGCCGTTTATATCTACATAGGGAGCGGGTCCTCTCCACGGAGTCCTTCATGTTGCACCACCATGTTTCTACAGTAGCCCAGAACGGACAAAACCAAACTCTGTTAACTTTTCCTGCTTGGACCGGAGTCGATAACGTTACTCGCTCCCGTCACTCTTTCTTTCTTGCTTTTCACCACCCACTTCCTACGTTCACTGACTCTGCTCCATATGACCTACGCTTCTCTTACAACAAATGGCTCTAGAGAGGGTGATTTGCGACCGTAGCTCTCCAACACGCTTGGCACACAGGAGAGGCTTCAGTTGGTTGCAATTTCCTCACTTCGTCGCTAGATATCACCAGATCCCACACACTGGACTTTGAAAGGAAATTTTGGGTATTTTTCAACCTGGTTCTTTTTCTTGTAATAGTGTCCATGTAGAGCTTCAGGAAGCTTGGGTTGCTTTCCCCCAATAATGTTTGTTTTGTTCTAGGGCTGTGAAAGTTAACGCGATAATAACGCATTAATGCAACTTGCGATTTTTAGGTTGTAGCGGGCTCAGTGTTAAAGCCAGAGGGAAGATACTGGTGTCATATGAAACTAGAAAAACCTAAGGAATCCATCGGTACCAACCATGTCATACCAGCTTGTCGTGAAGGAGGCTAAATAACGCTCCAAACGTACGCTTAATTTTGGCGAGTAAAAACTGTCCTAGCCATTTTCAAAGGGGTCCCTTGACCTCTGACCTCAAGATATGTGAGTGAAAATGGGTTCTATGGGTACCCACGAGTCTCCCCTTTACAGACATGACCACTTTATGAAAATCAGATGCAGTTTGAGGCAAATCATAGTCAAGTCAGCACACTGACACACTGAGAGCTGTTGTTGCCTGTTGGGCTGCAGTTTGCCATGTTTTGATTTGAGCATATTTTTTATGCTAAAAGCAGTACCTGTGAGGGTTTCTGGACAATATTTGTCATTGTTTTGTGTTGTTAATTGATTTCCAGTAATAAAAACATGCATTCATTTGCATAAAGCAGCATATTTGCCCACTCCCATGTTGATAAGAGTATTAAATACTTGACAAATCTCCCTTTAAGGTACATTTTGAACAGATAAAAAATGTGTGATTAATGTGCGATGGGGATTGGGACACATTTAAACAGTGAGGATGCATTTAGTGCTCCTGAGTTTAGTTCTCTTTTGTAGAAAACCCAGACCAGAAGTATGAGCGTGGCTCTTTGACCCAGCCCTCATCGAGCTGCAGTCTGCTGTGTGCCAGCCCGCATTACAGGCTGATAAAGGGCCTGTATGGCGGTCTCTCCATACTAACCTGGACCTGCAGGTTAGTATGGGTTATATAAATATATACATACATTTCCATAAAGCAGCATATTTGTTCACCTTCCATGTTGATAAGAGTAATAAATACTTGACTAATCTCCCTTTAAGGGACATTTTGAACGGATAAAAAATGTGCCATTAATTTGCGAATAATCGTGATTAATCCTGGACAATAATGCGATTAATCGCGATTAAATATTTTAATCGATTGACAGCCCTAGTATATATAAATATATATATATACACAGTATATATACTGTATAAATAGACAGAGGTGTCACAGTATGTAAAGTATATAAAGGTAAAGTGACATATTAAACTGCACGAGTTGGGTGAGAGTTTGTAGACAGATGTTTTGCTGTTGTTAAACCTGGACCGCTTTTACTTCAATTCATCAAGGATTTCCTCCGTTTTCGGATTCTTCGTTCGCCCTGGAGGCAGACGAGAAAAAAGTAATTGATATAGAAATGGTCATTTGGGGGTGAAGCAATAAAAACACATTTGTGCAACAACTAATGATGTAACCTTGGAATTACTGGTGCCTCAAATAGTTCAAAAGTTTAACGGTATTTCTGGAAGTATCTGCCCATCACATCTTCCCAGAAGTGTCAAAGGAGCCCTTTTGACTCCCGTATGTGAGGCTCCCTTGAGGCTTTATGTCCATTGGTTGGTAGAGTAGAAAAGTGCCAGGTGCATTTTTCTTTATCTTCATCTTCCGATGAAAGCATGAAATATTGCCAGCGTTAGCCCAAGCTAAAGGACAACAACAACTTGCCCAACAGCCTGAACAATCACTGAAAGTCTCACATTAAAAAAACACTATTGATCCACTTCAAACTGGCTGATGGAAACGCACCCAATTCACATTTTTTTGTGGCATTTCAAAGGTTTGCGTAAAATTAGCTTGACGGTTGGATGAAAACATATCTTTGATTACTGTTTTGCTTTCCATTAGTGCCCCCTGTTTTCACTTCTCTCTCCTCTCATGTGTTTGTCCCCCACTTTCTCTCTCTGTCTTCCTGTCATCTATCTCCCCCCCACCCCTTTTCATCCCAACTTTCTTCATGTTTCTATCCCTCTCCTACAGACCCTTTAATCTATTGTCACCCTCTTTCTCCACTCAGTCATCTATCTACTTCTCTGTGTCGGAGCATTGCAGAGCCGTCAGAGTCAATGGTGTCCCAGTCAGCAGCACAGGTCAGGTAATGAATCTCCACCCCCCCCCAACCCCCCCTCTGGAGCACAGTGACACGGAGCTCTTTTATCACCCGGCTCAGTGGGGGCAGGACTGAGTGGGACGGAGATCGGTCGGTGCAGGTCCAGGTTAGTATGGAGAGACCGCCATACAGGCCCTTCATCAGCCTGTAATGCGGGCTGGCACACAGCAGACTGCAGCTTGATGGGGGCTGGGTCAAAGAGCCACGCTCATACTTCTGGTCTGGGTTTTCTACAAAAGAGAACTAAACTCAGTAGCACTAAATGCATCCTCACTGTTTAAATGCGTCCCAATCCCCATCGCACATTAATCACACATTTTTTATCTGTTCAAAATGTACCTTGAAGGGAGATTTGTCAAGTATTTAATACTCTTATCAACATGGGAGTGGGCAAATATACTGCTTTATGCAAATGAATGCATGTGTTTATTACTGGAAATCAATTAACAACACAAAACAATGACAAATATTGTCCAGAAACCCTCACAGGTACTGCATTTAGCATAAAAAATATGCCCAAATCATAACATTGCAAACTGCAGCCCAACAGGCAACAACAGCTGTCAGTGTGTCAGTGTGCTGACTTGACTATGACTTGCCCCAAACTGTATGTGATTATCATAAAGTTGGCATGTCTGTAAAGGGGAGACTCGTGGGTACCCATAGAACTCATTTTCATTCACATATCTGGAGGTCAGAGGTCAAGGGACCCCTTTTGAAAATGGCCATGATAGTTTTTCCTCAAAATTAAGCACAAGTTTGGTAATATGATTTTTCTTTTATTATTTATTTCAGGCATATATGGCCTGAATAAAAACTCCAAATTAAATTCCTCTGGTTTTGATATCACAGGGCTGATTTCAATACCAACGCCGAGTTTTTTTATATTTTCAATGGCACACTTGAACCACGATAACCAAGGGAAATCGTGAAGCAGTATCACCACACAAACTGCTTCCTTTATGTTTGGCTTTAGTAATTCAAGGTCACATTTCAATCCCCACATCTGAGTCCTATGACCTTCAAAGTTTGAATTTAACCGTTTATAATGGCTCCAACATGCTGTCCATGATTCCTTTTTCTACAGATGTTTTATGTTCTGGCTTTGGTCAAATTAAGTGGGATTTCTGGGTCAGATGTGCTGCATGCTCCTTTGTTAAAATAGGTGAAAAAAATGTAAAGGACATATGATAAACTTATTACATTTTAAATAGATGGCTGAATTAAATTAAATTCCTACGAAAAGGTATGGTGCCGATTCAGAAGTTTCATTTGATTCTAAAGCCACTAAGGCGTGTTTGGGTAGTAGCCTACAAAACAACACAAAGCAAGCATTAAAGGTCAGCACTGGTGAGATGTTTTGCAAATTGTCAAGGGTTCACACAAAGATTGAACTCTATGGGAATACAACATGCAGATTTACTTGCTACAATTCAGTTGAAATTAATTAAGTCTGTTTTATAAATGCTGTTATGACTGAACCTTAAAGGGATAGTTTGGGCGTTTTAAAGTGGGGCTGTATGAGGTACTTATCCATAGTCGGTGTATTATCTACAGTAGATGATGGTCGGCACGCCCCCAGTTTGGAGAAACAGACAGGAGTACCAGAACAAAAGCAAAGCAACGTACTGCTGTGGACGGAGACGGCAGAATGACATGTTTTAGAAAGGCCCACATCAAAAAATCTATATCCGTTTAAGTGTACGCTATATTTAGAATATTTTCACCACTTTACCTTGCTGTCAGACAGCCCTTAGCCCTCTTTTCAAAGCAGCCAGACTACAGTGACAAAAACAGTATAGACTCCACACTAACAGACACACTATAGTGAAGGTGTTCTACTGTAAGCTGAGGTCAGAAGTTCTGGTGTGTACATTGTTTTAATGCAACATTTAAGGCTATCAATCGATTAAAATATTTAATCGTGATTAATCGCATGATTGTCCATAGTTAATCGCGATTGATTGCAAATTAATCTCACATTTATTATCTGTTCAAAATGTACCTTAAAGGGAGATTTATCAAGTGTTTAATACTCTTATCAACATGGGAGTGGGCAAATATGATTGTTTTATGCAAATGTATGTATATATTTTATTATTGGAAATCAATTAACAACACAAAACAATGACAAATATTGTCCAGAAACCCTCACAGGTACTGCATTTAGCATAAAACAATATGCTCAAATCATAACATGGCAAACTCAAGCCGAACAGCTGTGAGTGTGTCAGTGTGCTGACTTCACTATGACTTGCCCCAAACTGCATGTGATTTTTTTGAGCGTTATTTAACCTCCTTCTCGACAAGCTAGTGTGACATGGGTTCCTTAGGTTTTCTAGTTTCATTTGATATCTGTATCTTCACTCTAGCTTTAAAACAGAACCTGCTAGAGCCTCTGAAAGACAGCAAAGTCAGTCGGGATCGGGTCTCAGAGGGTTAAAGCATTCGAGCCAGGACTCTGATGTAATACGACAGAGCTGGACGTCTCTGATGGTGTTGTGTGTTCAGAGACGGGGCTGCGCTGGTTTGTCTTTTACCAGAATATTGCTAATGTGGGTAAAACCGTTCAGCCCTCTGAGTCGCCGGCTTCTACGTAAGGTGACTCAACCTTTTAATGCAGAGTGCAGACTGGTGTCGGCCGGGCAGTCAACAGACTGGACCCCCCGTCAGCCTGGATGACTCTGCAATGTGACCGAGCGCTGAGTCACACAACTTCTTCTCCTTCAACTCATGTCTTTATACTCCCCTCCACTCCATTTCCCCCCTTCTCCCTCATTTCTTCCGTTCCTTTTCTATGCTTCTTTTTTTCTCTCCTCCTCTCCACCGCACTTGACATCCTCTCTTCCCTCTCCCCACCCATCCAGCATCCACCCATCTCTCCCCTTGCGCTGCTTCTCTTTGCTGGCACAGTTAGCGATGATTACTCATCCTGGATAGCAGAGCCTCAGCCTCGCTGCCCTTCCTGTCTGCTCTACCCGCAGTGTGTGTGTGTGTGTGGCCATGTGTGCGCATATGCATGTCTCACAGATTGGTACGAGGGCAGTGCGTCACACCTTCTCGTGTGAAATGAGTGATGAATAAATGACTGTATAATTCAATCCGAGCCCGGTCAATATGCAGAGGCTGAATATTCAAAAGGCTCATCTGTCAGTGCGGAGCCATTAGCAGAGGAGGAGGACGAGGAGGAGGAGGAGGAGGAGGAGAAGAGGAGAGCACTGCTGGACATATTGGACATACCTCAGGAGTCTCTCCTCCCAGTGTAGTCAGCCGCTTTGGCCATCTGCGTGTGTTTCCAGTCAGTGCGACAGCGTTTGTTTCAGCGATTTGCGTGTTTGTATATATGTGTGCGGCCACATTTAAAAAGTGCTTGACTTTTAACAATCCCACTTCTCTGCTTCCCCCCCCCTCCGCCCGAAAAAAAGACGAGACGAGAGAGGTGCTTAGTTGATAGAAAAAAGCAAAAAAAAAAAGCAAAAAAAAGCCGGGCTATGTGCCGGATCAGACAGGCTGAGTGGGAGGAACAATGACCTAGTTTCCAAAAAACACTCGGCAACTCCACCGGCACCACAAGCGCACTGGAGAACAGATCACGCAATGTACTGCCTTTATGAAATCTGGCTTGAGTGTGTCTCTTTGTGTTTATCTGCATTCTTTGTTTTCTTCACTCTTTCATTCTTTCATCTGTCATCTCCTGTTTTTTGCCTCTCTGTTCTTTACTTTCCTCTCTTTCTTGCTCTCTTTCTCTTTCATATGTCCTAGTTCCGGCTAGACGGCACTGGGCTGGACGGGGACAAGTGTGTGTGTGTGTGTGTGTGTGCAGAGAGTTAGTAGCTGTGTCACACTGCACTGCTGGGAGGCCACAGGGTCCCTGACTGCTGTCTGAATCTGAACAGGACAAGTCACAGCATGCGAGCACCCCCCTTCTCTCTCTCTCTCTCTCTCTTTCTGCTCTCCAACACCTCTCCGGCCCTGTTTTGTTCAGACCTGTGGCATTAACATGCGTCTCGGGCGATCCGATCCCAAGTGGACAGCTCTGAGTACGTCGGTTCACACCTGGCATTAGAATGCGTCTCCACATAAGTGACCGCTTGTGATCAGACCTCCCTTCCCTGCTCTATATATGCAAATAAACACGTGCATCATTTCTGTTTGCAAAGACCAAATGCGTTGTTGTTTTTAACCACTTTGTGTTTCGAATGATTTCATTTACTTATATAGCTGCTATAGACTTCTATATATATTAAAGTGTTATGGCCGCAGCAGGCAACTTCTCCACCCGTCTAAGCTGGTCTTGTAGAATTGTGTTCATGTAAATCAGGATGTGTGGTCCCCTGTCAAGATTGGTTCCACCCGCCAAGGCGTCGCCCCTTCTCGTAGCTGGAGGTTACTGATTGGAGCGGCACACGGCCCGGTCCTCCAATCCCAAGGAGGCAAATTCCCAGCTGAAGATTTAAATGTCCAGCCAGCCCGACAGTCAGGGTGGCTGGGATTTGACGTTGAACAGCTCGCCAACGTATCTCTCGTTTTTATGCTGCTAGTTAATGTTAATTATGATGGTTAAGTCTGTGTGAAATGAGTTACTTGAGTATTAGATGGAAAGCGGGCCAGGTTAGACTTAATAACTGACCGCAACACGATACGATTGTTTTGTCTAGAGTCACCAGAGTGCAGGGGTGTCGTTTTGACTGTGTTTTTCTTGGTTCTAATGATAGGTAATGAGGTTTTATTTTCCATTCATAACATTACGGTCATAACACTGAAAAAAATGATTTAATTAACTGTGTCGCTCAAAGGCTACCGGCAGCTACCGACAGCTTTTAAAGGTACAGTGTGTAGGATTTGCCGGCATCCAGTGGTGTGGTTGCAGATTGCAACCAACAGAGTACCCCTCCGCTCATTCCTCCCTTTCCAAGACTGCGGTAACGTGTTACCGAGTGTAAAACCATAGTAACAGTGTTCACGTCGCTCAGACGTCATCCGTACCATAATAACACTACTTTAGGAGGAACTGAAGTCAGACGGCGGCTTGCCGTACCACGGTTTTGTACTCTGCGGCTCACGTAACAGTCCTTAATGTTGCCCAGGACACATTCACGTACACACTGCTAAAAGAATGAGGCCATATGCAGCCCAGACTACCTCCGAATGTGGTCTGAGCGGATCTCAATGCGTGCATTCACGCCTGTACTTAGAGCTGTCCACTTGTAATCGGATCACACCAGACCAGGTCTGAACAGGCCCTCTGTCTCTCTCTCATGCATACACACCAGCTCACTGTAGCTAAGTGACCCGTCCATCAGCTCTGCAGACAGGAAGTGTGTTTGGTAGTCACGCTGAGAACTCACTTCATTTCCCCGTCAACTGGAGGACGTTCATGTGCCTTAACAACACATTCATCTGCTGTGGCCACGGCTCTCACGTCTCAGAGCAGCCAGCGTGCTGGATGATATGAGGGACACGCCATAATGTAACATGATGAAGTATAATATGACACCTTACATGCACTTTATCTAATTGAATCTACTGAATTATTGAGTCTATTGTCACTTCTTGCACTTACAGGTCTAGTCAGTGGACTGGCGTAATTGATCTGTGTTAATGTCACTGTTGTAAGTAATTGTTAATTAATGGAGACTGTACAGTATCGATATACTGACTGACGACCCGTCTTATGTCCCGAATGTACTCAGGCAAATTGCTAGCCACTTTGGTTCATATGGCAATCAACAGTTAGCATTATATTAGAAGCTACATGGTGGCGTCCTGACCGTAGGTCACCCGCCGCGGTATAATAGCCTGATAATTCGGCTTTATTACAACTAGTTTTACAATTCTGGCCATCATTCCTATCAATATTAATAACATTGTACTCAAGTTAATTGCTGAATCTACGAAATAGCGTCAGGGCGAGAAAAACAAGAGCAGATGATCAGATAGAATGAAACGATATCCCAGGTTAGCCAAACTTATTAGGGAGAGAAAACAAAGGCGAACATTAAACTGTTACCCAGACTGTCTTTTGTGAATATCCATCACTGTTACTGCTACATAGTTCAACTATAGTTGTGTGTACACATAATTCTCCTGTGCAATGAGAGATTATTTCAGACATTACAGGTGCCCTTTAGTTTTTAGTTTGACCTCCAAAGTGGGGTTGGGACACCACGTGAGGTTGCCTGATTTGAATGGTCGCAAAAAAGTATATATAATATAATATAATATAATATAAGATAATACAATATAATATAATATAATATAATATAACATAATTAGGGCTGTCAAAGTTAACGCTTTAATAACGCAAAATCATTTTAACGTCACTAATTTCTTTCACCCATTAACGCAATCAATCTTTCGGAGGTTTTAAAGCTAAAGTGAAGATACTGGCATCATATGAAACAAAAAAAAAAAATGAATCCATTGGTACCAATCATGTCATACTAGGTTGTCATGAAGGAGGCTAAATAACGCTCCAAAGTTAGACTAGATTTTGGTGAGGAAAAACTGGCATGGCCATTTCCAAAGGGGTCCCTTGACCTCTGACCTCCAGATATTTGAACGAAAATGGGTCCTATGGGTACCCACGAGTCTCCCCTTTACAGACATGCCCACTTTATGATAATCACATGCAGTTTGGGGCAAGTCATAGTCAAGTCAGCACACTGACACACTGACAGCTGTTGTTGCCTGTTGGGCTGCAGTTTGCCATGTTATGATTTGAGCATATTTCTTATGCTAAATGCAGTACCTGTGAGGGTTTCTAGACAATATTTGTCATTGTTTTGTGTTGTTAATTGATTTACAGTAATAAACATATGCATTCATTTGCATAAAGCAGCATATTTATCCGCTCCCATGTTGATAAGAGTATTAAATACTTGACAAATCTCCCTTTAAGGTACATTTTGAACAGATTAAAAATGTGTGATTAATGTGCGATTATGTGCGATGGGGATTGGGACACATTTAAACAGTGAGGATGCATTAAGTGCTCCTGAGTTTCAATATTCTTAGTTCTAGTGCTGCATGCGTGAAAGCAAGTGGCTATAGTTTCACCAAAGCACTCCACTCCCAGACGAGCAGCAGCGTTGCAGGATACATGCAGGCCAGGAGGATTTCTACAATGGATCCCGATGCAGCATAAGTGCTATAGTTTGAGTAAGTAGTGGAGTGAGCTGACCCGCTAACTCTCTAGTCGTTGACCTGCGGCTACAGCCACGGCTTCTGCCATCTGTCCTTAAAATGTCACAGCAATCATCCCGTAAGTGTGGACATGTGCTGCAGGTTTGTATGTCCTACATGCTATTTTTTTCCCCTCACACCACTAATGCATCTCTCTCTCTCACAAGTGGGATTCAAAGTGGAGAAAAAAAAACTGATCATGTGACACTGGGTAAAATACCAAAAGGTCACAAATATGTTGCTACAGATAATTTCTCCTCATGTTTCCTTCCCTGAGAAAAGGAAGGACAGAGTCAGTTTGGCCTTGTTGACCGGACTCCGTTTTTTTGGCCCTGCTGGTTCCCATAGCGACCAGTGCTACTGCCGTGGTTACGGCCACTGGCACTTCCTCCTGGCTGGCACCCTGAAGACACTTCCTTGGCCTCTCTCTCTCTCTCTCTTTCTCTCTTCCGTTCTTTCCGTCGCTTTTTCTCCGTCTTTCCATTTATTCCCCGTCTCTCCTCCATCGTTCTTCGAAATGTCGAGCCATGCCTCTAATCTCCTTCTCCCTCCGTCTGAGTTTGTCTTTATCTTGACAGCCCCACTTCCTCTCCGCAGTACTTATCGCAGCATCTCTCTCTCTCTCCTCTCTGATTCAGCATCCCCCCCCCCCTCCAACTACTTTCTCTGCCTCCATGCTTCCTCCTCATTCTGCTCTCTTCCTGTCTCTAAGCCTCTCAACCCTTATCTCTCCCTTCTCCCTGCCCTTCCTCTGCTCTCTGCATTTCAAACTCTTCCTCCTCTTGTGTTCCACTTCAATTTAATTCACAATAACGGCAAAATGCATTCAGAAGACTTTTTTCCCCTCCTCCTTTTCCTGTATTATTTCAAACCGCGAGCGCAGGCCATTTCCTTTCATTTTGCTCTCAGTGCATCTCAGCGGCAGCACTTGAGGCAAATAAGCTGGCCAGGCTGCAATTTTCCTAATATGCATTTGTTGGGCTGAATAATAGGCACTTAGATTGGAAGACAAGCAATCAACTGGTTAACACTCTGATTCCACACGCCAAAAAAACTTCCCATGAACATACTGTCTACTATACGTCGTGTCCTGCTTTGATTATCTATCCTAACTAACATAAAGCACAACCCCCCCCCCCCGTCCATGACAGAGATGCAGCTCTGATAATTCAATGTACTGTAATTACAGCGGATTTGTTAGCGGTATAACTCAATTGGAACATGACTGAGAGTTGAAGGGGTGACATTTATGCTCATTACAGCAGTAAGCATGCTCTGATAAATGACATTTTCCCCGTGTGAGTTGTTATCCTGATCAAAGTGGAGCTAGCAAACAGCAGTAAGCATGATGTCATATGGAGTCTCTTTCTTCTGCGTTACAGAGGAATAAGTAAGCAAGGCTGGCGAGTATAGATAACACCGTTCTGTGTCGGATTCATTTTTCACAGGAAGCCACTCAAATGTCTTGACATTAAAAACTAAAAGAAACATTCACGGGCAACAAGGAATTCCAAAGTGTGAAATGGAACACAATCTCAAAACAAAGCACAAGACGAAATAAGGATGATACGGGATGAACGTCCACACTGAGACGTTGTTTCTGTGGGTGAGCTTATTTTGCTCTTCTAAAAAGGCCATTCGCTGGAAATCCAGTGAGTCCTCTGTGTGACAAGCTGATCTGCAGGATTGATTCATGGCACAAAGACAGACTGCATTATGGCAATGACCCAAATTGTGTTTTTCTGCATTTATCAGCGCCAATGTAGTTTCAAATAGTCGATTAAAGGAACAGTGTGTAGCATTTAGGGGGATCTATTGGCAGAAATGTTATATCGTATTAATAAGTATTTTTTCTTTAGTGTATCATCACCTGAAAATAAGAATCGCTGTGTTTTCGTTACCTTAGAATGAGACGTTTATGTACTTTTATTACCTCTCGGTTAGACTACTGTAATTCTTTGTGTGTGGTTTTAGAACAGTCGTCTCTACACCGGCTGCAGTTAGTACAAAATGCAGCTGCTCGCTTTCTGACTGGAAAACGAAAACGTGATCACATATCACCAGTTCTGGCCTCCCTCCACTGGCTTCCTGTCCGTTTCCGGATTGATTCTAAGATTTTATTGCTTGTTTTTTAAGGTTTCAAATGGGCTGCCACCACCTTATCTAGCAGAACTATTGCACCTTCATACTCCAGTTAGAGCACTGAGGTTGAACCAATCAGATGCAACTGGATGTCCCAAGAACTAGACTTAAAAAAAGAGGCGACTTTCATTTTTATTATGGACATGTTCAGCACTTTGGTCAACTGCAGTTGTTTTTAAACGTGCTACATAAATAAAGTTTGACTTGACTACATACGGAGCGGGTCCTCTTCACGGAGCCGGCTGCCATGTTTCTACAGTAGCCCAGAACGGACAAACCAAACACTGGCTCTGGATGTGGACATTCACATTTTCATATTTTCGCGTCAGCCACCGTAGTTCTCCAACACTCTTGGCACAAGTTTCAGTTGGTTGCAATCTGCAACCTCACCGCTAGACGCCGCCAGATCCTACATACTGCACCTTTAATCGATTAGTCAATTAAGGGAAAAATAATAAACAATTTTTTTTAGTTCATTAACTTTAAAAGTAGTTTATGAAGAAACTAGACATGCGCCTTGCTGGATGGCGTCATGTTACATTGCAGCAAAAGTTGAGCCTGGTTCAACTGTTTTCCCAGAACCCCCTGCGTTGGCACCCCTGCTACGTCGTGCTGGCTCCATTCAATGAATAACGGGGCTGTGTTTTTTCCTGAGGGCTCAAATCGGTCTGAACTTATCTTAAGATAAAGTTTTATCTCATCTTATGTTATCTTATCTTATCTTAGGTACAGTGTATATTCTGTGTGTGTGTCTGTGTGCCGGACTGCAGTATAGCCCTCATAATGATGACGATATACTGTATATGTGGTGTCTCTATAGTGTCTATTCCTGTGTGTGTGTGTGTGTGTGTGTGTGCATTTGTATCACACTGCGTTTTGTCCTCCAACCATGAAGCTCAGCTCTGCATCTCAGTCAGCAACTCTTTCCCTGCTCATCAGCACTCTATTTGGAGTCCCCTATGCAGCTGCTGACACACACACACACACACACACACACACACACACACACACACACACACACACACACACACAGAAAGAGGGATATACACCTGCACACACACACAAGCAGTCATATAGACATATAATAAATACAAAGTCAAACAAGCGAGGACATTCCCGCAGCGACACACACACACACTGTCATGTCCTTCCCACCTCAGTCAGTTTCTCTGACAAACATCTGGACCGTAAAGAGGAGATGACGGCGTCCCACAGCCCATAATGATCAGTCTGTCACCGTGGAAACCACACACTGTCGCCGCCCACGCCCGCTGTCGCCAAGGTGTGATAGTCGGGGAGATTGAGAACACGGCGTACCAATAAACAAAAACAACCAACACAAGTTTCCCACATTAAGACTTTTGCTTCTTGAGCGTTGGTTTCAGGTTGTTTATGTTTGTAAAGTCAGTTAAAAGAGGATCATTTAACACTAATCTGTCTATAACAGCCTTGTTTGACACTGTCCACCAGGGCCCTTTTCTTTGTACATACTATACAAAACATAAATTTGCTTGCTTGGATTCATAATTTGACACAAATCCGGATTATTTTAGTTTTTCAAAACTGGCTTTTAGTTTATCTTTGGCTATGTCAGAGCAAGATGTCCTTCTAGGCACAAACCTGCAAAAAGTGCACTTTACTGGATCCTGACCAAGGTTTTTCACATTGAACCAAACTAATTTAGTAGTTTTGGATATAAAAGACTCCTTTCAAACTGGGCTCTGAATAAAACCAGTACAGACGAGGCAACCCAAATGTAGTTTGGTATGCCCCGAGCAAAAGAAGACAAGTTTCTAATTGTTACAAGATGAATGCTTCCTTTTGCGCATAGATACGGTTGGCAGGTGTCGTTTGGTAGAAAGAAAAATAGTAGAAAGCAAATAGTTCCTACATGAAACTGCTCACAACAAGGTCTGTGGATTATCTTGACTAACCGGGTCATGACTTCTGGAGACATTGCTGACGTATGAGTGCCATCTGTAGTTCCATTATATTGGAGAGAAGGCAGACATCTCTACGGCCAATATCTCCAACACTCGGCACAAAAAAAGTTAGATTAATAAATAGCACTACTGTCCCTTTAATATTTTGAAATGTGGAATAATTCAAAAACTTAAAACTATGGTCAATGAAAGTGTTTGACAACAAATCTGCAGATTCCAGAGCCAAAACAAATACGATTAAAAACGATCAAAAATGTTGAAAAATGCGACCAGAAAACAGCATCAAAGACAAAACATGGTGGCGGCTGAGCCCCGCGGCTCGCAGCCAACAGTGCGGACAACAGCAACAGTGCTGACGGAGATAACAGTGTTAACCTGGGAGGGAACCGGAGGGTGGGCGCTACGCTTCCAGGACTACGCCGTGGGTAGTTCTCAGTTCTCTTTATACATCCATGGTCGTAAAGGCGTTATCAGCTGTGACAGTGCAGTGCAGAGCTGCAGCCATTAGCTAGCCAGTGGGGCATGGACACACTGTAGCTCACATGCACTAACATGCATGCGCAGGCGACGAAACAAAGCACAGAGAAATTCAGATTACAACTCACACAAAGGGAGAACGACTTCATTCTCTGCTCAGGTAGACATTGCTCCTCTATATCTTTACATAGACAACAGAGAACTTTTAATACATTTTTAATGTAGAATAAATCAAAACATTTCCAGACATTTCTATGGACCCACCGATCCCCGTTTTTAAACCTCCTGCAGACAGAGCTCAGAGTCGTCATCAATACCGAACCGTCTATGCGTCTGTCTGTACTGTCAGTGTGCTTAAAAAAAAAAACTGGAACAGCAGTTACAGGATGCTGCAAATCCATCAAAACATTTACAGATACAGATACCACCTCAGGCACCCACACATCTCAGTGAATATCTGAGAGCATCACAGGCTGGACCTGCCCTCACATCGATTCTCAAGTTCAAAATCAGGTGGGAGAGAGGGAGTGTGTGTGTGTGAGTGCTGAACTCCCCGCTGCCTTTGAACACAGAAGACTTCATGTAGACTGTCTGCCAGAGTCGGCGGTTACACACACACACACACACACACACACACACACACACACACGGACGACTAAACTGAGTACATATTTGATATTTTCCTGACTGCAGACAGTTGGTTCTCAACAGGTGAAGGTATCAGGACATGAAAAATTCAGCAGGTTTACTGACTTATCGAGTGTGATGGATGGCGAGATAATAGCGTGTGGTGTGTCTATGTGTGAATAAGAGTGTGTGTTCTATGATGGATGGGCACAAGGGTGGGTGATGAGACGGTCTCCAAGAACAAGAGTTGGCTAGATCTAGAGTCTATCTGTCATGTGTGTGTGTGTGTGTGTGTGTGTGTGAAACGTATTAAATATTACAGATGATGCAACAGCTCATGGATTAGCCTAATTGCAGTTAGATGCAGAGCAGCATATTGCCTGTGTTAAGCTGGGCATACACTGTATGATTTTAGCCCGTTTCTGGCCCGAATTTTGAGAGTCGGACGACTCATTTTAGAGTCGGACCAAATTTCAGCTTCGTCAGGCGTCGTTTGCCGTGCAGTGCACAGGGGGGACCGAGTACCGATTAACTCCTCCCGACCGGCTGTTGGACAGAATTTTTGAAATGTCAGAAATGTTGGTCGGCCGTCTTCAGGCTCTCGCACAGTTGAAGCAGAGCCACGAGCCGATTCCCCAACGTCAGCACCTTTTTTCTCCTCTTTTTACAGTAATCAGAGCGTAGCTATCAAGATAACAATGTACAATAGATATAGCTAGTAAAACATAGCTAGCTTACCTCCAATTCTCTCTGCAAAATGGACAAGCCATATTGTCCACGTCTTAGTAGCCACCTGCGAGTCCATCTACACCAGCGCCTCTTTTTTTTTAGGCGTTTCAGCAGACAGGATGGCACAGATGATCACGGCAGCACGTTTCTGCCTTGTTAGCATTGTGATCCGTACAGACCTCTGCTAGCAAACTAACTTTACCTTCCTCGGAGCTTTCAAACTAATCTTTATTGACAACTGTCAACAGCCAGAACGTCCGCAGAGTTCAACGGATCGTGAGCTTTGGCTTTACATCGCAAACGATCTACTCGTACAGTAGGAGTAGGAACATCGTACAGTGTATACGCCCAGCTTTAGGCGAGGTGCCCCCATCCACTGGTAATATATCTCAAAACCATTTGTTGCTACAATAGAATTACAACCATGGGGTACCCCACGTCACCGGCTGTTCACTAGTTAATTTGTATAAGCAAGGTCATGATCTTCCCTAGTTCAAAGACATATAGCTGACAGCATTCTGCTTCAAGCCTGACGGGCCCAAGGCCGCTGATAGCGGCCCGTCTGTATCTCTGTCTCCCCCTCTACCCTTCAAGGTTGACGCAGAGGAGTAGATGTCTTTCTCACGGCACCTTCACACACATAGGCATACAAGTGAAAAACATCACTTAGATTGTGAAGCCTTTACCCCAGACATACATTTACAGTTGTCTCTGTTTTACTGAATGATTGTACTGCCTGTGACCTGGAACAACCTCGACGCTACCTGTACGAGGTACGCACTTTTATGTACATATGATCTGACACGTGTTGTTTTGCAGAGAAAAGACCATATTTGGGTTATCCTGTTTCTGTGCATCTGAACCATGGATGTATTAATAGAACTGGATACAGCGTTGGAGTTCAGGGGCCCCGTTCATTCCTATGAAAGTTGCTCAGTGGCGCATGAAGCCAAAATGGCTCGATTACAGAGAGGAAAAGTATCCGGATCTTCCGGCGATCTTCCGCATCCATTGGGCCCATAGAGCAGGCGCAATAGCGTCTGCTCGGTCACAAGGCTCGGTCATGGGGGCCCAACGTCACGCTGTCGTCACGGCTTGCTAACTCCGCCTCCCAGCCCTCGCTCCAGCCTCGGTCTCATTCACATGAACGGAGGAAGGGAAATAACTCTGGATTCAGCTGTTAGTGCATTTTACAACTTTTAGGACCTAATGATTTAAATAAGGGCTATTAGAGTGTTCATACTGGGAAGTTGAGTCATCTCAAAAAAAATTATCTGCTGAGTTACAGACGTCTCTTTCCCAATGTAAGTCTATGGGAAAAAGACTTTCTGGCCCAATGGCATCAAGTGACGGACACGGAAGTTATAGTACTACCGTTTGGCCACTACGTAAATTGGCACCAACGACCGGCGCTCTTCCTGGAGGGCTTGATCTGCACAGGTTAAATACCCCTCTGACCACCTGTGTCCTTCAGAATTGAGGTGGCCAGCTCACTTGTGACTTATCACTTATACTGCCGTTCTGCTCGGTTCTCCTTGAATTCAAGCTGCTATAAACCTCCAGTCTTAAGACAGTTGTGGGTCTCCTGTTGCTTCTTCAGTCTCCAGCTAATTGCTCACAAGATTTCCATCACGGCCTGCATGTGAAAAATAAGGGTAGACCAAAATCCAATTTCAGAAGAAAACTAATTTCAAAAGCAGCTCATGACGGCAATAACCTCCACCAAACCAATTCATAACCGAGGAAGGGCGGGCGCGAGCGTGGGTAGGGGTTGAAAGAGAGAGAGAGAGAGAGAAAGAAAGAAAAGAGAGAGAGGTACCCAGGTGAATCATATCGTTTTTGTCTGGGCTGTATACCATTTGCCTTGTGTCTTATTGCAAAATTTAGGATAAGAGTTGGCAATTTCTCCTTGAAACAAAGAGAGCCAGTGTTAAGCTGAATACTAATGGGAGCCCGAGGCGTTCGAAATAACTTTGAAAAGGGCAGCGCAACTCTGTCCAAAAAAGAACAACTCATAGAGAAAGGGGAAAGAGAGGGAGAGGGACTAAGAAAGAGGACTGGAGTGAGGGTGTGTGTGTGTGTGTGTGTGTGTGTGTATGTGTTGAAGAGAAAGAGAGAGAGACAAAAGGAGGTGACAGTATTATGGTTTTGTCTGGTGGAACTCCCTACTCTCTCCACAATGAGATTAGAGGAGAGTTTGTCTCATTTCTTACTTGGACATCCTGTTCTTTTTAATTACGATGATGAATGGTATTTGTCAGGAAGTGTGTGTGTGCGTGTGTGTTTCCACGAGGTTAGGCATTTGTGTTCTCGTGCCCATGAGTGTATATGGCATTACTGCATGTGTGTGTGAACGTGTGTGTGTCAATGCGGCATCCTATAGGTGTGTGTGGTTGAGCCCTGCCCATAAGCAGCAGTTGATGATAGCATGCTTGCTCTTTAAACCAGTCTATAATTAGAACCCACCCACACCAGTTTACACTAAAACAATATCCACTTCAATGTCGCCTCTTCATCCATTTCTTTCTCCACACAAACCGTCCCGTGTCTCAGCCACACCCAGAGCTCCCAAACAGTCTGCGGTGTGAGAAAAACAAACACACTTCTAACCTCAAGTTACATTTACATTGACAGATTTATTATCTCAAAATTCAACTTCAAGACATCCAGCAGACTAGAGAGCAATGATGGCAACCATTTGGGTTATGGCTAGGAAGGATCCATTTTTTGTAAATATGACGTCACGTACTCATGTATATAGTATAGTATGTCGAAAAAAAGTTATAGAATAGTAAGTTGAAAAAAGTAATAAAAAAGTCATAGTATAGTATGCCGAAGAAGTCATCAAAACATAATAAAGTATGTCAAGAAATTCATGAAAAAGTCACAGTATAGTATGTCGAGAAAAGTCATAAAAACATACTAAGTATGTCAAAACAGTCATGAAAAAGTCACAGTATAGGTTGTTGAAAAAAGTCATAAATAATCGGAGCGACTCGGGGAAAACAACTCGGAAGGGATCAGATGCCATTTGCGGGCGAGAGAAGACTGTTGTATTAACGATGTAAACAGACAAAATCGCGCAGGTTCACTAGAAACTCCTTCGGATCACTTCAGCGGAGCCTCAGGCAGCGACCAGCCCGCCGCGGACAGACCCAGAACCGGCTTCCCGGCAGTGGTCAACAAATTTTGGACTGAAACACGGGAGCGCTAAACATGTTGATAAGAGCATTAAATATTGATGAATCTCCTTTTAAGGTACATTTTGAACTGATAAAAAATGTGCAGTTAATTTGCGATTAATCGCGATTAAGTATGGACAATCATGCGATTAATTTTGATTAAATATTTTAATCGATTGAAAGCCTTAACTATTTTCATTGTAGATTAATATGTCAATTATTTTCTTGATTAATCAATTAGTTGTTCGGTCTATGAAATGTAAAAAAAAAAAGGTGAAAAATGCGGATCAGTGTTTCCAAAACCCAAGATGACGTACTCAAATGTCTTGTTTTGACCACAACTCAAAGATATTCAGTTTACTGTCATAGAGGAGTAAAGAAACCAGAAAATATTCACTAACAGCTGGAACCACTGAATTCTGACTTTTTTTTTCTTACTCAAACCGATTAATTTTATTGTTGACAACTAATTGATTCACTGATTAATTGTCACAGCTCTAGATGGCAGGTGAACAAGGGGTATAGTATCCACCCTCATTGCCGCTCAGATCACCTACTGATTACTGGTGTATCTTGTTTCTTTCCTTGTCAGACATGTGTCATGTTCCAGCGATTACTCTGATCAGTACGATGCCATTATTACCGTTACTGAAAAGAAGACCCCAGTTGTAATAAACTGGAATCATCCTTTTTCCAACTCTGCTGTGGAGCTGCTCCGAGGCAAACAGAAGAAAAACTTTTGTTTGAAGTCAGCAGAAGGTGAATGTAGAGCAGGACGTGCTGCTCCGCCAGACGTTCCCTGGATCAATAAAGTTTTTACGACGTTCGAAAACGACTGTCTGCAGCAGGAATGCAGCTGAACGATGTTGGTCAGCGGAGACATGACGGTTCACTTCCTATACATGGAGGTGACAGTTCACTGACACAGAAGCCAATTAAATATCACACACCGTCACCTTCTGATCTGATAGACGGAGACACACACACACACACGTACACACACACACACACACACACAGCAGAGTGTAGAAACCGGCCGTGGCATGTATGACAAATGAGTTTTAACACTAGGGGTTCACCGTGTGATACGAAAACATGTCAATACAGTGTATCTATGTCTTCCCTTCTCACACACACACACACAATTTCACTGCAGACCCCCCCCCCCGGGGTCCAGCGAAAGTAGCTTTTGATTTGCATACCACGCGCACATTTTTAGCATCACAAGTGTTTGCTGGGCCGTCCTAGGTGGTGAAGAGGAGAGAGGAAAAATGACATTGTGTGGTTGAGTGGTGTCCGTGGGGACTCTCTCTCTCTCTCTCTCTCTCTCTCTCTCTCTCTCTATGGCAATGTGACAGTGGAGGATGCAGATGGAAACGTGCCACACACACACACACACACACACACACACACACACACACACACACACACACACACAACTCCCACACACACGGCTGACTGACTGACTGCTGGCTGTTCTGTGAGGCCTCCCAGTCTGGGAACCCAGAGGTGTCAGACAGTTATAATTATCACTCTGCTTCCACACTCATGCACACACACACACACACACACACACACACACACACACACACACACACACACACACACACACACACACACACACACACACACACACACACGCGCAAACACGCACAGTTCCAGTGTTGAATGGCATCCAGTTAGAATCTAGGCCTGTGCACCAGTCTGAAGTAAAAAACGAAGAGAAGCGCCCCGCAGAAAGGCTTGTTTTCCCTCGTTGGCGTAAAAGGATGTCAGTTTCCAGCTTTCCTAATTTTCAACTTCTGTTATCACATTTTTCAGCCATAAATAATTCATACGTAATGCTCCAGTATGAGGCTTTTAGTTTTATACTCCATCCATAAAAACTACACGGTTAGGACTGCGGAAAGTGAACCAGGAGAGAAAGATTCCCCGGTGGCATCGTGTATTGGCGAATGAATGACAGTCGAGTGTAAAACATTTATCCATATTTTAAATACTTTCAGTGTGAAAGACATTCTTTCAAGAGCATTCATGTAATAAATTATTAAACTGTGTTAATTATCTCAGTGAAAAGCCTCATTAGTTTTAAAGTGCTCAGTATGTATATAAAGACATTTTTTAGTCACCTTAAGAACAAAAAACACCAAGAGATATTTTTCTGCTAATGATAATGATAAGTGTGCACCTGAGCATCAATAAAAAAAAAATCATTTGAAAGACAAACTGTGTCCTTCAGCTGCGCGTTGAATCAAGCCAGCTAAATTACTACTATTGTAATTATTATGTAGACATTTCTTTAGTCGTATATGCAAAAGCCTTTATCCTCAACTGGGTTTCTTAAGCTGAAAAGGTTTGAAAAAAAACCAGCAGCATGTTGATTGTTTTTTCTTTTTTTTTAAATAATAAACGCTCCTGTACAATGAGGCCTTAGTGTGAACCATAGCAGCACCACGGCAACCGGCAGACCGACTGCCCGAGCTGAAGGAGAAAGAGACATTTATGTCTTCAGCAGAATCCTCAGCGTGAGCACGCAACACTTTCCCCTCATATTATACAAACAAACAGTAATGTATGTTAATGTATGGATGGAGTAATTCACTGTAAGGAGTCACTCTTCATTTAAACATAATGGTTTGTGTAATGACTAGATTAGCCTCCAAAGAGAGAAAAAAAAATGCTCATAGTGTAAAACTTGTTTGGGCTTGCAGTGCAAACAGGAAGTGTAAAGCCGCCGTGGAGTCGGTGAGTTATTGTAGCTGTATACACCTCAAGCCCCATTGCTTTTTTTTGCCTACAGTTGTTTACATTTTGCCAAATCTGCACCATGAAAGGTCTATAAGTACCTTTTTGCACTGTGACCATGATGTACAGACACCTGGATTAATTGTGAGAGTGATGACTGAGATAAAGTAAATTTATACTATCCGCGCCTGCATGTTGGCGAGGGTCCGCTTTGGTCCGCGTGAAGAAAATGTCGCCATCCGCCCACTATGTGGACGTCTGCGTGCAGCCCAAAATTGGACTGTACGCATAGCACTGGCATGACCGCCGTGACCAGAGAGATCACGTCGCACACACGATCTCTGTGGCATCTCCTCGTTTGCGGGCCCTTTCGTCCTACCCGGTGGTGTTTTGAGGCTGATAGATCCGCGCGTGCCTGTAAAGCAGATCACGTTAGCTGCTGTTGCTTACTGGCTGCTAACAGCTAACGTTAACTAGCTCTCGTCCTGACGATTTCAACAGGGATTTGTTGTTCACAATGTCGCATCATCAGGGAATAAATAGGGTGCGTAACCCTGGACACGTCACTAGTCAGTTAACTGCGTACTTTCGGATTTTAGACGCGTAGAATAGAGCCCCCCCTGTACCTATGGTACCAACGGTACTGTGGAAGTACCATGAGGTTTTCAGAATTTTGGCATTGACTTACTACCGGAGTATCGGTTCTGTTGACATTCCTATGTGTATGTGTGTCCTTTGCATATCGCGAGAACCGTTCATCCAATCGACTTCACATTTGGTGGGTGTATTGCAGAGGACACAAGAACGTGCCGTGTCAAAGTTGGAGCAATTTGGACACGATCCGCGTGCCCGCTCTGAACGGCCACGCCCCGAACGGGCACTGCACTAGTATAACATAATAAATCATTTCAGTAACATGGAAATTGGAAAACTATGATAGGTATCTTTGTACTATATATGTTTGCAACATTATTTTCAGTATCTTCTAGCCTCCTACACTTTCCATTTGTCCTATTTCTTATCTATAGTACAGTATATTACATTCCCAGCTGCCACAATAACCCAATATCCTACTACAGATTGTAGGTCTAAGCCCCCAACATTAAGAAAAGCTTCTTCACAGGACCAGTAAAAGTATCTCTGTATACCTGTAACCTTGGATGTTAAACCGGAACCACACATACACAGATGTAAGTGTGTGTGTGTGTGTGCACCCAACCACCCATCTCTTACAGTAGACAAATGTGTGTATGAATGGCGGAGGTTTTTAAATGAAAAACGCCGGACCACCCAGGACTTTCAGTGTCGCCCTGCCGACCTCCGTGGCTGACAGATGAAGGCTATTCACATCAAGCCTTTAACACCTTCAGCTCCCCCTCTACACCAACACACACACACACACACACACACACACACACACACACACACATACTCAATAGTCAATACAAGCTCCGCACAATCCCCTAAGACAAATGGACAGACTTCAAACACGTACATACACAACCTCCGAAAGACGGAGTGGGAGGGCGGCTGAGAGAGAGGAGAAAGACAGTCGGTGGTTTACCAGAGAGACACAGAGAGAGAGAGAGAGAGAGAGAGAGAGACCTAACCTCATCTCTCTCTCTCTCTCTCCTCAGCCATGGGGTGGAGGGAATGAAAGGCGTGGGGCGCTGTCAAATAGCCCCCCGCTTTTAATGGCCCAGCTGCACCATTACCTAGCACACACACTGGGCCCAAATAGACTGAGGGAGGAGGAGGAGGAGGAGGAGAGAGAAGTCTATCAAACTAAGTATGAGGAGAGGAGGGGGGGCACTCATCATTACCTAGCATACACTGCCGGAGTCGGAGGAACTGAAAGAAAAAGGAGGAGGAAGGGGAGAGGTGGAGGGGGGGGGTGGGGGGGGACAAGCAGCTAACTACAGTACAAGGCGTGTTAGTGAACCACACACATACGCACAGAAGGCCTCCAGGGAAGTTTTACAGCAGCTCTCTGTCATGAACAGTGATGTAAGGCCGCTGTCGCTGTCAGGTGTGTGTGTGTGTGTGTGTGTGTGTATGTGTGTGTGTTGATGGCAGGAGGTGAATGGTCACACATCTCCCTCGCAGAGTGGTCATAAGAAGGCGGCTTGCTGGGACCACAACGTGTGTGGGAGAGACGTGGTGACACACACATACACGTATAACGTCACTGGGATGTGGAGAAATGTGGGCTTTTATTTTCTAATATTCCCTGTTTTTGTAAGTATATTCAGCCGATTAGACTGTTGTCAGTTGCTATATAAGCCCCATAGATGTGGGTCAATAGGGGCCTACTACGCCTACCAGTAGGTTTTATCATCTATTCACATGGTAGATCACCGAAAGAAGGTATAAAAGTTCATGACAGCGACCTCTAGCGACTGTAGTAATTATGACAGGAGGAGAAGCGGAAGTCAGGCGCTGTAGTATATAGACAGTGTAAAGGGGTGGAGGTCAGGTCAGGGATGACACAGGGTTTTCACCCAGGAAATAGCTAATCTCGATTTATTGCATGATTGTCCATAGTCAATCGTGATTAATCGCAATTTAATCGCACATTTTTTATCTTTTCAAAATGTACCTTAAAGGGAGATTGGTCAAGTATTTAATACTCTTATCAACATGGGAGTGGGCTAATATAATTGCTTTTTGCAAATGTATGTATATATTTATTATTGAAAATCAATTAACAACACAAAACAATGACAAATATTGTCCAGAAACCCTCACAGGTACTGCATTTAGCATAAAAAATATGCTCAAATCATAACATGGCAAACTGCAGCCTAACAGGCAACAACAGCTGTCAGTGTGTCAGTGTGCTGACTTGACTATGACTTGCCCCAAAGTGCATGTTATTATCATAAAGTGGGCATGTCTGTAAAGGGGAGACTCGGGGGTACCCATAGAACCCATTTACATTCACATATCTGGAGGTCAGAGGTCAAGGGAACCCTTTGGAAATGGCCATGCCAGTTTTTCCTCGCCAAAATTTAGCGCAAGTTTGGAGCGTTTATTTAACCTCCTTCCCGACAAGCTAGTATGACATGGTTGGTACCAATGGATTCCTTTGGTTTTATAGTTTTATATGATGACATATAAACTTTTCATTTGTAAGAAGAATAATGTGTTATTTTGTCTGTCAAAAGCATAGTCTCACTTTAAAAATGAAAAGTAGCAAAGTAGAAGCAATTGGAACTAATGAGAGAATTAAAAAAGTGTATTTCTGTTAAAAAAAGAGTGGTGAATGTGACATGACTGTTGTTGCAATGATGGAATTAGTCCTCTGGAAATGTGTGATATGCTGAATTTAGCATGTGAGCTATTTAAATAGAGGTAATTCCCCCCAAATCAATGTTTTTCACCCATCCTTTATTTTTCCATGTTGGCGACATCTCTGCTAATATCTAAGACTGCAATTATTTGACTACTGTTTTTAATTATACAGCACAAACATAAACACACACAAATGAGTGTAACACACAGAATCATCAAAGTCTACAAGTACACATTACAAAGCTCTGCTCAGACACAAAGATCAAATACGTAACGGTTTCTATGCTGTTATATGTGTGTATAATATTAGTCCAAAAACAGAAAATACTACGTGGTGAACTTGGCTCCACGCTGATGCATACATTAAAAATACATCATTGTGTGGTGAAAGGAATGTTATGACTAACAAGACAGTGGCTTGTTCATCACCTCTTCTCTGGCAGGAATGTCAATAGCGCCCGACACCTACGAGCTCCGCACGCCCTGCTGCTCGGCATCCTATTTTTTATGCTCGCACTTTACTTCCAAGAATCCCCACTCCTCTCTCTCCATTTCCATCAGTCACTCTGTTTCTCTCTCTCTCTTTCCATCATCTCCATCCATCCATCTCTTGTCGGAGCCTCTCAGCGGGGCTCGGGCTGTTGTATGCGAGGCATACTTGGGCTGTGGCGTCAGTTTGGAAATGAGGCTCGTTTGCATTTAAACACTCTGCTCTCTGGGCACTTGGTAAACTTGATGAGAGGAGGATGAGGGGAGTGGAGAGAACGAGGGGAAGAGGAGAGAGAGAGAGAGAGAGAGAGAGAGAGAGAGAGGGGAGTAATTGCAACACTAAGAGAGAGAGAGAGGAACTGAAGAGAGAGAGGGGAGTGAAGGAGGGAGTGTGTGGAGAACACTGGCTAATATAAATTCATTATGTAAATCCGCAGCTCAAACAAATTGACAGGCGGGTATTACACCCGAGAGGAGCTGAATCAAGAGCATGAAAGCATTAGCTCCACTCACCCTTGACCTCCAACCTCGACCTGTTCACCGGAGTGTGCCTGTTATGCATACTAACGACTCAGGAGGGGCCGGCCGGACAGTAACATCACAACACACTTTGTTTTCTTACAGTGGTAGCTGGAGACAAAATCCTCCATCCTGCATCTACGCTGGAATGTAAACTATGCTGAAAGGAAAACACTGGAGAGGAGTGTTTTCTCACTCAAGTAGACCCACATACCAGATACAGACTGCAGCAGCCGCCGCTGGAGACTGTTCTTTCTTCCAATATCTGAAAAGAATATTTGAATTCCCAACCCTGGAAGCCAAAAAAAAACAACCACAATCAGCAGCATAGCAAGCCCGCAGTAGAAAGAGGACTGAGAGGTTATGAGGCAGAGTTTTATCCCAAAAGAGTGGCTTGATCCTTCATTTGTGCCACTGGGTAACAATTTCAGCTTCACCTGCGACTCAATGTTTTTCATTTTCACCTTCTTTAACACCCACATTAAACTAAAAAAAAACATATGAGCTGAAAATGTACATGAATAAGAAGTAGAGAAGCGTGGCTCCAGTGAGGCTACAGCTGCAGAAGATGTCATCCAATCAGCGAGTATCACCACATGATGCTTCGCGTGTAAGAGGATGAAAAAGAAAAACAACAACCCCCTCAACCGCCCGGCGCCAATCTGTTGAAGATCTCTGGGGTGACAAGACATGAAAAATCACACAGAGTTCATTGTTTGCTGGCCATTATTCATGTTTGTATTCAGAGCTTTCAAAGCCGTATGACATCATGAGGGACAGCACATTACTTTCATTATGCAACGAAAAAAAGTGTATTTTGATGTAAACTTAAAAGATTAGACTTGCCGTGTTTGATTACGTTTATTTTATTTACTGACGCAGAAGTTCTGTGACCAAAGTCTTTATGATGAAATGCAAAAAATTAAAGGGGCACTTCAGTGTTTTAGCATTGCGATTTCATTAATTTAGACACCCGATTAGACTGCTATCAGCTCATTAAATGGGTGTTATCAGTGGTTATAAGCCTCATAGATGTGGGTCAGTACTGCTACACCTACTGTGTTGTAAAAGTGAAAGTGAAACTTAAAAGCAACACCTTCTAACATGTTGTAAAACCGCGTACATTTTGAATACAAACATCAAAACTTGAACTTCTTTAGGTTTAGGCAAAATAACTACAACTTCTTTAGGTTTAAGCAAAAGAACTACAATTTCTTTAGGTTTAGGCAATAAAACTACAACTTATTTAGGTTTAGACAACAAAACTACAACTTCTTTAGTTTTAGGCAACAAAACTACAACTTCTTTAGGTTTAGACAACAAAACTACAACTTCTTTAGTTTTAGGCAACACAACTACAACTTCTTTAGTTTTAGGCAACAAAACTACAATTTCTTTAGGTTTTGCAACAAAACTACAACTTCTTTAGTTTTAGGCAACAAAACTACAACTTATTTAGGTTTAGGCAATAAAACTTCAACTTATTTAGGTTTAGGCAACAAAACTACAACTTCTTTAGGTTTAGACAATAAAACTACAACCTCTTCAGGTTTAAGCAATAAAACTTCAACTTCTTTAGGTTTAGGCAAAAGAACTACAACTTCTGTAGTTTTAGGCAACAAAACTACAACTTATTTAGGTTTAGGCAATAAAACTTCAACTTATTTAGGTTTAGGCAACAAAACTACAACTTCTTTAGGTTTAGACAATAAAACTTCAACTTCTTTTCATAGGCTGTGTAATAGACAAGTAAACTAATCTCCATGTGTAAACTCAATGGTGCCCGTTTAAGGCTGTTCTATGCAACAAAAATATCCTACTTTGTGGTTTTCTGTGTTTTATCTTGAGTTTGGAGAACACATGGTCGTCCATTGAGAAAGAATTTGACGGCACTTCAAGCTTCTGAAACGCTCTCAAAACCCTCCAATAACCTCAACAATGAATGACATTCAAGCAACCTATTTTTTTCTTAGTTGGCTGTTTGGAGATGTGCATCATTTTGGAGAGCACTCAATCCACTCCAACACCCTCAAACACTGACCAGTCTCTCACGAAATAAAATCAACCAAACAACATCTTGATTATTAAGCCCTCATGAATATCCAAAAAAGTATTCAACAATCACTTCAGCCAACTCTGCCAGATCGCCCCTCTCTGACTCAACAGGCGGGTCGCCTTTGGAGTTGACCATATGGAAGGACACGAGTTCAAGTTGTCGCTATTAAGCAGCGGTGTGACGAGGGCGACGGCAGCCGCGGTCTTAAGCATCCGCAGCTGCTGTCAGCTTTAATTGGCCCGGCAGACTTACAGCCAGCCACCACTCATCTCTGACCTGAGGACTGCCAGAAAAAAAAAAAAAAAAAAACATTAAACAGGCTTCAAAGACTACCGCTGGGTTTAGGAAGAGAGGGTGAGAGACAAAGAAAGAGACTGAAAGACAGCAAAAACGCAGATGAAAGCAGCAACTACAGAGAGAAAGAATGAGAAAGGGAAGTGAAAGGAAGAGGGAGGTCCTGGTGAACGTGTTTATCCAGTGCTTTACCTAGTGTTTCTCATGTTGTGTCTGCTCGGAGTAAAATCCTTTAACCACACGGAAACCAGGCTGCTAAACAGAGAGCCTGAAGACAACAACTGGACAACTTCACTCATCTGAATCCTAATGAGCTCTCTCTCTCTCTCTCTCTTTATTGGCATGTCTGTATACAATACAACGTCGCCAATGGATGTTGATACAAACAACACAAATATAATAAATAGAGCTGCCAATCTATTAAAACATTTTTTTTATCTCTTCAAAATGTACATTTGGCTGTATGCTTCTGGGTTGGCTTATTTCAGTGTCTTGTCATTTTAGTCCAGGAGCGGGAGAATTTTCTCTTTGTTTATTTAGAGCTAAAACATAATGTGATTTGTTCTGTTGGCATATGAGTATAAAAATGTTCAAGGAATATCTAAATATAATGCATCAATCACTGTATGTGGCAGCAGCTCAAACTAATAAATGAGACGGGGAAACAACGTGAAGGGAGCTGTGTGAAAAATCACATCTAAGGTATGAAGAATAATGTTCCATTTTCTGCAGTAACACAACTGTTATTTCAATTTTAGTAATATTGATGGATATAATTTCTTTCTATTTCTCTCTGGATTACTGTTTCTAGTTGACTGTAACTCTGATTTACGGGACATGATGGGACATAATGTGCAACATCATAGACATAATCATGAATATTCCCAATTAACCATATACACTTACCTGTACGTCAGATTTGATATTGTACATAGCTATAGGGTATGCAACTCCTTATGCATATTTATGATCCTCACCATTAACCTGTTTGTATTTTTTGGTATTATATATATTTTGGATTTGCACCTTATTGATATTTTAAATTTATATATTTACACTCTTTCCTACTTTATATTGCAACTGTTGCATGGCAGTTTCCCTTGGGATAAATAAAGTTCTATCTCATCATATTTCATTAATTGTCTTATTTAAATGTTTTGAAGTGGGTATGTATGAGGTACCTACAGTAGATGGAGTTTGGAGAAACAGACAGGAGTACCAGCACGGGAGCAAAGCAACGTATACTGCTGTAGACGGAGGCAGCAGCTAAACATATTTTAGACACCGAAAAAAATCAATATCGGTTTAAGTGTACGCTATATTTATAATATTTTCACCACTTTACCTCGCCGCCGGACAGCCCTTTCCGACGGGGAACCGGAGCTGTTATATCCATCTATGCTCTTTTCAAAGACAACGGACTCCATTGACAACTAGAATTACCGCCTCACGGTTAGAGTGGCCTCCAACCAGTCCATTTGCAGTTTACATGCACGTCTGTCCAAAATGTCATCACTTCATCATTTTATCCTGTTCGACAATTGTGTGAAATTATCATAATTAGCATATTAATTCTTTGAGTTATGGCTAAAAACGTGTTTGGTGAGATCACAGTGACCTTTGACCACCAAAACCTAATCAGTTCATCATTGAGTCCAAGTGGATGTTTGTGCCAGACGTAATACGATTCCCTTCCAGTTGTTCCTGAGATATCGCGTTCACGTGAATGGACCGGACGGACGTACGAACAACCCAAAAGCATAATGCTTCCGGCCACTGCTGTTGCCGGCGCAGAGGCATTAAAAACAGCAATTTTACCACGCAGAACTAGGGTGTTGCTGGTCCACCGCTTCCTCACTCCGTTTGTGTTATTGTGTGACTTTGTCGAACCCGAACTATCCCTTTCAAACACCACATTCAGCTGAAATTGAATTCCTATTAGTGATTGAAAATCACATAAATTATACATATAGGTGGACATACAAATACGCACAGGAAAATATTTCCCAGTCATGCCTGTGATCTGGAGGTCAATACCGTCTAACCGCAGCGATGACCAGCTCAACATCCATCCCTCCACCATCGATGCCTAAACCCAACCATTCAATTAGCAGCATCCTGCAGCTCCATTCATTTGCTGCCTAATTGACCTCTGAGTCACAGAGGAGATCAAGTAGTGGTAATGACAACAGCTGCACAGAGTGAGACTCCACCATGTTGACACCATAATTACGCAGCAAGTCACCCAACATGGGCTTTAGGGTCAAAACTGAGTGAAAAAGGAGATGAGGAGTCAGCGGGGCCGAGAGAATAAGAAATACATGAGGGGAAAAAAAGAGGAGGAAAGGGAAGAGAAGACAGCTGACCGGAGGCTTGTTCAACCATGAGATTAGGCTAAGTGATGAAAAGCAGGGAGGAAATAGAGACAGAGACAGTTGGAGAGCCCCGGGTGAAGAAAAAGCATAGAAGACGGATGAGGAATGCTTCTCGGATGCTTTTAAAGGCCGGCATAAGAGCAGAAAGCGAGATAACATGGTTGTGTGATCTTCGTAGCCAGCACTGGGACAGGAACGACCACTGGGCTGGATCTAATAACGGGAGCTGATAAATAGTTTCAGCTTCAATCACTGCATACGGCTGAACCCACTCGAGGTTGAAACATCAAATTACCATGGGTGTCTGGACATGTCAGCTGTACAGAGGATAACATCACGCCAGCTCTTGAAAAACATAAAACAAACCAATCTAATCTGGTGGTGATATCACAAAGCCAGACAATAAGAAGCACTTTAATGACGATGAAAGAATAAAACCAATTTAAATGACTCAAACTGGGATTTTTGTGAAATAGCTCCACACTGATCACTGTTCTTTTCATCAAAGGTTGATTTGGACTTCAGAATAAAGATAATCTTTAGACAGCAGTAAATCATAGTTATGATCATTAACATCCAAGAGACCGACCCTGGCCTCCCAGTAGAAAGTTAGAAACACGGTCTACAGACCTCGTCCTTTTTCCTATCGTGATAGAAATCACTCCAAACTTCCTCGCTGCTCAATGAAAATACAAGAAACGGTAACCAGGGCTTTAGAGAGGGAGCAGCACTTAACTGGTGAGGTAACTGCACTGTGGTTCCATGAAGTGAACAGAGGTCATTTGGGAGTTTGGTACTGAAAGGTGTGTAAGCCTGTAAAGCTACCTTGCTCTTGTAATACATGCTATAATTCTCAATACTACTCGTACTTCCCATGTTTAGCAGAATATTTGCGTGAAGCTATCACGCCAAAGGAATGGCGGAGGGACAGAATGCCATACGCTGAGCATTTTAGTGTCTACCTGTTTTGTTGTACCTGTTCTCAAAGCCCACCTCTTTTCTTTGGCTTTTGAATGTACTTGATTTGTGATTGCTAATTGGCCTTTTATAATGCTCATTATAACAGCCTTTTACTCATGGATTTTATCTTGGTCTCTGTCTGTGGATATCAGTGATTTTGTTGTCTGCTCTGTTGACCTGTTTTTATTCTGCCTATGTCTGTAAAGCACTTTGGTCAGCTCATGTTGTTTTAAATGTGCTATAGAAATAAATTTGACTTGACTTGACTTGAATTGACTTTTATTCTCTTTAGAACAGTGTCCAACTTTCAACCTTTAGCTTTAAAATTAATTATTGTATTAAAGCAACAGGATAATGCCCAGCCTGATCTCACTGAAATATGTGAAATGACCACGACCTCTTAATGTGGTGGCGATTACGTTGCGATTATGTTTTAGGTGCCAGCACAACGGAAACAACTGCCAATGGAAATACAATTAGGATCCTTTTTCATGGTGGACACATGAATCCCCAGGTTCAACAGAAATATGTTTTAATGAAAGTAGGGAGGGAGGGAGGGCGGGGTGTCCCGTGTGAAACCAAAAGTCAACATTGAGTTCAGGGTTTCCGGCAGTGTATAGCAAGCCCAGTGGCCCTCTGGGCCTATAAGTTGACTACCCGCCGGGCCAAAGCATCAAGGAATTATGTATTTTTAAGATGTTTTTGACACTAAAATGTATTAAACAAGTAGCAAACTCCGTTAAGGAATAACTCAGTGCGTAGGTTGTGTGTTAGCGAGTGTCGGTGTGCGCTCCAGAGTTACAGCGGCCGTGTGTGTGTGGCAACAGGTATGAAGTCTTAAATGGTAAATGGACTTGCACTTATATAGCGTTTTTCTAGTCTCCCGACCACTCAAAAGTGCTTTACACTACATGTCAGCATTCAACCATTCACACACACACATTCATACACTGATCAAGGATCAAGGATCTAATATAAATACTCATTCACACATTGATGGCGCAGCCTTTGTGAGCAATTTAGGGTGAAGTGTCACACTTGGACATATCACAGCATACACCGCAATATATCTACAGTAGGCTATAGAACGTTTGCTAACATTAGGTTCAAGGTTCTTTATATATACACATATATATATATATATATGTGTGTGTGTGTGTGTGTGTGTGTGTGTGTGTGTGTCAATTCCAGCAAAGCAGTCATTGACAATGAAATCTTTGCTCTCAGGTTCCTTCAACAATGTTCATAAAATATGTATCTATAATATCTATAAAGGGGAAACCACACAGGTAAATGTAAAAGCAAAATGATAATCTAAGGTATAAAATAGTGCATAAATATAGAAATAAGTAAACAGAAAATAGCAATGTAACTGTAAATGTGTAATTCTGTGGAAGACAGTATTTCCGATGGGTAAACTGAATGTAAACAGGATGTAGTATGTATATGCATGACGAGAAGTAATATATGTACAGAGAGGTGTAAACAGAAATGTAGTATGTAATAATGAGAAGTAATAAAATATATATATATGCAGAGGTGTAAACATCAACCACCATAAGCTACTGGTCATACCAGACCAACCAAGAGATGAAAAGCATGAGTGTGTTACTTGTTACTTTAACTGTTGGAGTTAAAATGCTTTTCAATTGTTGTTAAACTGATATGAAAATCACTGATTGCAGTATAAATAAGCGCTGTCAGACTGAATTCATATACAGTTTAACTAAAAAAAGCAAAAATCACAAGACAAGACAGAGTCAGCTAAAACCCAGAAGCGGGGACAAGCTTCCCTCCTACGACTGAGTTAGGTGCTTTACTGCACAACACAGCACTGACCTCAGATTCCTCCTCAGGAATGGTGAGAAAAAACAACTGTATTGCATCATAAGAAAAAAAAAGTGTTGAGGCTATCAGTGGTAGGCTACACAACAACAGCCCTGTCTAAGGCACTCAGACAGTCTGGAATGAAGCAGTCAATAATAAGCCTTCACAGAGTTAGGAATCTCCAACACAAACAGAATCAATCAGCGGGCCCGGAGGCTCGCTAGATGCTATTGAAGTGTCGTTCACACTGGACTGGAATCAATGGCTAAGCTAGAGTTGTACATCGATCCAAACCATCCTCTGGTCTCCTTCCCTGTCCCCTCCTCACACTTCAGCGGAGCCTAACAAGGTAAGAAAGCCGAGACAAGCCTGGCTAAAGTGAAACGGCAGCATGCAGCCGTCGCCCCTTGATCTATAATGGCACACCCTCTGAAAACACACATTCTTCCTCAAATGTTTTACGTGGGCTAAACGGTGCTTTAGAGCCACTACTCTTTCGAAGGTCACTGAGACCTCAACATGGGTCTTCCCTGCTATTTGGAGAGTGACCCATATTGTACCGCCACGGTGCTTCACCACCTCACAGACTTTTGGGTAAGAAGGTGCAGTAATAAAGCTGGACAGATGCAGGTAGCTACAGTTACAGTGATCAACCGCATGTCTGGATCAAATAGCTTGGGAAATAATCATTCCTATACAAATGCTGTTTAAATAATTCTCTTATAGTAATCAGTTAGTCCGCTCACAGTGTTCATTTTGGGTCTTTTCATACATGGCAACATATGGAAAAACATTTTAAAACTACTTTAGACTAACATTAGTTGAATTTTTTTTTTTTTTTTTTACTTTACTCCCTTGATACTTTCACTTGTGGACTGTCTGCTTTCCAGCTGGATACCTGATGCTGATGCTGCGTGCAGATTGATATCATGACAGGAAAAAGAAAGTAATTTTCTCTGAAAGCACCTGTGGTTGAAGCCGCCCTCGTCAGGTGGATTGATGATACCTGGTCACGTAACGGCCCCAAAGTGAAACTCTGCCGATACCTCAACTGGCTCTGCGGCACAACACATGCAGACCTGCGCCTGTCTCCCTTCATGCCGTTACCGTGGTGAGAGGACGAGGAGCCCCGGCAAAAGGGGCGCCGTTCTGCGTGCACGCTCGCCCTGCAGAGCCGTAAAAACGGCAACACCTCAACCTCGGTGAGTGAAAAGGCAGTAGAATTGGCAGCGAAATAGTGAAGCTGTCCGTTTTATTGCTTTGTATTCATGTAATAACTAGAATGGCACTCGGAGAGCGCAGGCCTCCGCCAAGGTGCGTGACTTTAAAAACAGATCACAGCTCACAGCTGGCGTTACCGTGAGGTGGTCGGCTTATTATCAACACGGTGTGTTTCCGTGTAACGTGTCGGCAGATGCCTCTCTCATTCAGCAGCCTTGTTATGTCTGTATAACGTTACACTGCGTTGTCTCTCATACCGTCATCTATCGCTTTTTTCTTTTTCACCGCGGAAGGACAGCAGCTGCCGCCGCACCTCGAAGTCTCGCCGCACATCCACACACGTATCTCTCTGCTCTCAGAAGGAAGAAAGCAGGGTCATGCGTCATCAACGCGTCATCAGTTACACTGCGCATGTGTTATACCCTGTGGTCTTAATGCACAGGCTGATCGGAATCCTTAAAAAAAATCCTGAATCGGGACCATGATCCGGATCGCTACCAAAATGTAATGAATTGTTCATTGTGCCACACCCAATCTGCATGAGAAACGATCCACAACAACTAAAGTTCTGTTATAATAATCATCCGCTTATAGTGATCAATTCGGCCTGGACAGACGTGATCACCAGAAGATGTTTTTGCAGTCTGCAGGTAGAGCTTGGTGGCTAAAAGTTTTAGACATATTTATGTTGTGTATGTGAAATATACATTAAACTGCATTTGAAAAAAAAATAAACTATGGTACTATGGTTTTATAGGTTTGGACTGTTGCATGCTGGGATGTTAGCATGGAGCTTTCAGGACTTGGGTGATTGCAGTGATGGGGCTACAGGATACGGGGTTTCTCTAATTTACAATGAACTGAGAGGCCAAAGAGCAGAAAGGAGACATTTTTTTATATAATTAATTTGCAATTAATCGCAATTAAATATTGTAATTTATTTTCTTCTTTCAAAAGTTAAATATTCTCTCTTTAAAACAAGCTTTAATGGTCAAACAATGTTTTTTGGATGACGCTGACTAACTGTGCTTTGGATTCAACATTTTGGGGATTTTGTCATTTTTTCACAGCAGACATTTCACCACTCTTTACAGGTGTAATTAATAACATTAATAACGACTGCGTTGCATTGAGGGAAGCCAGTTCCAGGGCCCTAGAGAGGAGGTGTGTGTGTGTGTGTGTGTGTGTGTGTGTGTGTGTGTGTGTGTGTGGTGGTGGAGGGGGGTGCAGTGTGTCAGGCTGCAGTGTGTCTAGACAGTATTCATGATCCATCTGTCTGCCACTGCCACGGCAACAGCCAGCGGCTACAACAAGATGGCAAACTCCATTACCACAGAAACATTTTCTATGTCCCTCTCCCTTCCCTCTTCCTCTCTTTCTCCTCCTCTCTCTCTCTCTCTCTCTCCCTCTCTCCACCTCCATATCTCTGTCTTGCCCTCTGTCTCACTCCCAGCTTCCCCCTTTCCTCTCCTTTCCTTTCCTCTCCTCTCCTCTCCTCTCCTCTCCCTCTTAGTCTGTCTGCACTCGTTTTCAGTCCCCGGCCACTTCTTTTTTGACAATCTACCTCTTTCTTTTCTTTTCCTCTCTCCCTCTCTTTCCTCCCCATCCCTCTCTTTTTCCCCTACCTCCCTCGCCGTCTCTCAGGCATCACCAGAAAAAATGTGCACCGGCTCAGAAAATTACAATCATTGTACAGCTTTCCCATAACGCCGGCTGCAGACACTTACATTAACATTCGCTCTAGACAGCTAAATATTTTAAGTACCCAGCTCAGGATTCTATCCATTGGAAATGAGTGCCCCCCCACCTCATCCCCCCCACCTCCACCTGTCCCTCCCAAAATAATAAAAAAAAGAGGTTGTTCCTATAGTGTCGTGTGGAGGGAAAGAAGGGCAAGCAGAGAGAAAAGTGAGATGAATTTACAAAACAACAAGGTTGGCGGGTTTGAGAGGTGAAACGTATTTGAGGTGGGGAGGGAGGGAGAGATGGAGGGGAAGGTAAGGAACCCGACACACACACACACACACACACACACAGAGCCAAGGATGAAAGTGCTGCTGTAAAAAGTTTTCCCTCTCCTCCTAAAAGTTGTTGAAAGAGAACGCTGCAGCACATCAAAGTGGCCTGGCAGACAGCCATCGGAGCCCATTGGTGTCCTTCACCCCCTCTCTCTCTCTCTCTCTCTCTCTCTCTCTCTCTCTCTCTCTCTTTCTCTTTCCCCCTCTCTCTCTGTCTCTCTCTCTCTCTCTGTTTCCATTGATCGTGACGAGTCGAGGGAACACTCTCATCTCGTTCCCCGGACAGTGCTGCTCAACGGGAGGTAGAAGAAGGTGGTTGGTGGAGGGGCGGGGGCGCTTATGAAAGAAGCAAAGAGATTCAAACAAAAAAATGCGTGGAAATGGGAAAGGTGGAAAAGAACTTTTGAGGAAGATGTGTTAGATGGATATGAATCCTTCTATAGGAGTCCTACCTTATGGCACTTTATGGTGTGTTTACCTCTAACTACTGTATGAGGATCTTACCAGCACTTTAACATTCAATGACATCACTCACAGATTTCTTTGAATTTTGATAAGACGGGTGTACAGTGAGTGATAAATTATTGCAAGATTATTTCTACAGCCTAGACAAGGGATAAATACAAGGTGCATATGTTGGCTTTGAGTTTACATGCCACGAAAGAGTATATCAACCGAAGGCCCAGACACACCAAGTCAACATCAAAGAACTAGAGGCAATGAAGGCCGACTGTTGCGTCGCCTCACGTCGCCTTTTGCGACAAGTTGCACCTGAACACACCGCAAAGACGACAGCCGACGGCCAGTTAGCATGTACGTTCTGCGCCTGTGTGAGATGAAATAACACTCCACACCAGCCAGGCGGCAGCAGTCTGTATTCATCATTCAAAAAAGGGAAACCCGAAGACCAAGGAGGACGGCGGATATACAAGCCGTTGTTATGAAGCATACGTGAAATGAAGACTTTGCCGACCATTTTCACACCGCTCTCGCTGTCGTTGTGAAAATATCTGTGTATTGGAACAATCAGATGAGACGAAGATGAAAATGAGAAGAGCCTTCTGTGTTTTTTCCTCTTGACTTTACTCGTTAGCTTGTTTTCCTCACTTATGTTTCTCTTCTCGTGCACCGATTCGTTTAAGCTTTGTTGTATGGCCCGGCTCAGGTTAAACCCTTTGTAAAACATGAACAAATACATACAAAGAATGAATGCAATTATTCAGTATGTCAGTTACAAAAAACATCAATTACTGAAGCTAGGAATAAATAATCCTGTCTTCTCTTACCTGTCTCTTATCTAATTTTGGCAATACCAGTGCCATCACTGGAAACGGAAGTCTTACATACTGTATATATCGTCGTTTTACTTTTTCCACTGTGAAATATTGACATTTTCCTCGCTCTACCGTTACCGTTACACTCTCCACTAGCACCGCACTGTTGGTGTTTGCTATCGTCATGGGACAAAATAAAACCTGCAGTCAGTTCTTCTTCGCTGCTTTAAAAACAGTAGTTGCCAGTGGCAGCCAGAGATACATCCAGGGCAACAGCACAGTGAATGCTATATTGTTTTGGAGCGGCGAAGAAAAATTAATATCCGGTTAAACAAGTTGATTTTTTTCTGGGATAATACATTATGATCGGTGCATACTGTAGACTGGCGTACTCGCCGATACCCAATCCAGAATTTTGGGCAGTATCGGACGCATTTCTGATACTGGTATCGGAACAACTCTAATTAGAAATTGAATGGACAAAAGTAATTTGTAGTAGTAGTAGTAGTAGGCTTCATGAGAAGTATACAAGAAGAAAATGTTAATGATTTAATTCATTAATTCATTTCCTCCACCCAGCGCAGCAGGATACACGCCACATGTGGGTCTCTCTAAGTCAGTGTAAATTGTTGTATTTGATCTGTTTTGTGACGACTGCCGCCATTCTTCTTGTGGGGAGGACTGTCTCGGCAGACAGGTGTGCATAGGGCAATGAAACCTATTGACGACTTGACTGAACACCTTTCTTTTTAATGTTCCTTATTAATTTTAATTATTTTGTACTGCCTCTTCCTCATCATAGATTTTTATCGAACGTCTCAGGTGTTCCTGTGATTCGACTCCTTTTGTGGCTCTGTAGCCTGCGGCTCTGTTGTAAAGGTAATGGTTATTGTGTTGTTTGTTTAATGCCTGATGATCAACACGTAGCTTCTTTAGTCAATTAGGTGTGCGGGAGTTCACCACGTTTTGAATCTAAATGCCATAAAAGTTTCCTAGAAAAACTCATTGTGCTCCGTGGGGAGTTGGTTTGCAGTACCACGTCTGAGGTTGCTCCTCAGCATCCACATCACATGCTCACTGGGGATCGACAAAGAGACCCCAGGGAGAAACAGCAGAGAGGGACAGGCGAGGTAGAGAGAGGAGGATGAGCGTGTTATCTGTCGGTGCTGTGTGACGGTGTGAGGTACAGAGAGGTATAGAACACCCTGCAGCACTCACAGTTGAAGATGCCCGGTGGAGGGTGCTGGGTGACCACGGGGCAGTTCTCCTCATCGCTGTTGTCCCCACAGTTATTCAGCTGGTTGCAGATCAGCGAGCCCAGACGCAAACAATTCCCATTGGTGCAGTGGAACTTGCACTCTGTAGAGCCAGGGAAGGGAGGGTGGCGGGACAAATAGAGAGAGAGAAGAAACACTTCTTAGCACAACTATTTCAAACATTTAGGTTTCTGAATAGAGCCGCGTTCACAGTCTGAACTAAGGGCGTAACAAAATATCGATACACATGAGTATCGTGATATTGTGTTTTGCGATACTGAATCAATTTTCAAGTCGATTTAATTAACCTCTTAAAAATCGGACAGCCCTCCGGCTGACCCCGGCCGCTATTCTGTCTTTCGCAGGTTGTAGCGGGCTCAGATTTAAAGCTAGATTGAAGATACTGGCATCATATGAAGCTAGAAAATCTAAATCTATTGGTACCAACCATGTCATACTAGCTTGTCGCGAAGGTGGCTAAATAATGCTCAGAGGTTATGCCAAATTTGGGCAAGGACAGTACTACTCACACACAGGGAACAGAAATTAGAACAAAAAAGGAGTTTTTACCCAGAAAGTTTTGGCAGCGCACCAGTTGTTAGTAGTCTTTTAGCCGAGTTAATCAAGCTCAATAGACAACGATTTGTGTCAAACTAAATGCCAACACTGTTAAACTGAAGTCCGGTATATCTGTGGATACGCTGCAAACATTTAATTTACGACGGCATCACCTGAATGTGACGAAACAAAAAAAGACTGAACGGCCACAGCTTTTTCAGACAGCCTCCCGCTGCAGATTCACACCGTGCAAAAGTAACTAATGAGAATGTTTATCGCTGCGTATGCGACCACACTTGTTCGTATAGACAATACCGAATTAAAGCATATGGTAAAAGTGTTTTGAGCCCTGCTACAATGTGCCTTCAGGTGTGTATTTCAGTCAGTCTGCTGTACCTGCCCTGTATAAATGAGCACAAGCTGCAGTTCAGTTCAGGATTTAACAACAGGTCAGAGTTCGTTATTTATCTCTTATTGACAATATGTCAGTTGCCTAATTGAGTGCCTTAACTGTTGCAGTGAGAATTATGGCCGATGAGCCATTTGAATTTGAATATTTCTGCATAGTGGGGTCCCTAAACAGTCTTAGAATTACATAAATTGTGTATCACTGGAAAACTGAGACGCTTGTGGATCCAATGAGTCCAACTGTTTTAATGTGTGATGATTTTAGTCCCCATAGTAGCCATTTCACTCTTTTTTTTACTCTGATTTTATACATATCGTGTGTCTTTATACATGTTTTCCTAAAATTAGATTTGAAGAAAAAAACGCAATACATGTATATCGCCTTGCTTAAGTATCACAATATATCGCAATATATTGAATCGTTACCCCTGTATCGTGATACGTATCGTATCGCCAGATTCTTGCTTGATTCTAGTCTGAACATCTGTGTTGAAGAAAACATGCTGTACCTGATTTTCCACATTGCATCCTAAGAGAACAAAAGCTTTTGTTTATTCAAGGTCTGTAAGTCTTTATTGCTTTTAAGGGAACGATACAATTGATTCATCAGCTCCTTTTTCTGTAGCTGAAACACTGGAGGACGTCGAATTGTGTTGAAAAAGTTGCACCCTTAAAAAACAAACAAACAATAATGGATCAAATAAAAAAATAAATAAATAACCATTTTGATAAAAACACATGTTTACAAAGGTACGCCCACATACTCACTGCAGTAGTTAATAGCACTGATCAACTGTACAGACATCAAAATGCTCAAATACTGGGCCGTTATCTGCGCCTCAGAATATGCAAGGTCATGTGATATGATTTTTTTGTATTTTTCTACCTGTAAGCTCCAACACAAAGCAGAGTTAATGTGTTGAGTTCACACAGAAACAAGGTCAGACAAAAAGTGGTTTCTCATTGAAAACAACAAATAAATAAACAGCTTTTCAAACGGGCCTTTGATGTGCCTCAGCCCCGAACCATAATGTGCTTCTGTCACAGTTATTACCAAAACGTTTCTTTCCCCCCAAAATATTAATAGGCCTGATTAGCACTATCGAGTGAAAAAAAAAAAAAAAAAATACCTCAAACCTATAAATGTGAAAGTGAAAAATATATATATTCTGGAGGGAATAAATAATCATGCAGAACTTTAATCATAATAAGTGAAAATAGCAACAACAAAGTGTTTGATGCAGCGGAAAGCAAGGCCGCGTTGGTTTGATGTGTGTGGTTTGGTGCAGCCTTTCTCTGAGAGCTACACTCCCACTGAGCCCACCACGACGCCAGAAAGAGACAGAGTCTCTGCACAGATGAGAAAATAAATGGAACTTGAGTGACAAAAACTCACACGCAAAGAGTTATTTTGGCATTTCTGCCTTTATTTGACAGGTGACAGTGTAGAAATGGGGGAGAGAGAGAGAGGTGTATGACTTGCAACAAAGGTCCCAAGGCCGGAAACAAACCCATTCTAAAAATAGAGCATAAGAAGAAACTAAGTTTGTTTGGGGTTATGGTAGGGCTGGGAAGATACACATATCTCCCAATTCAATACTATCACGATACTTGGGTGCTGTTTCGATATGTATTGCGATTCTACAAATACTGCGATTCCGCCAGCGGGCCCGGCCGCTACTCTGTCTTTCAGAGGTCGTAGAGGGCTCAGTTTTCAAGTTAGAGGGAAGATACTGTTATCATATGAAACTACAATGGCACTCGCAGAGCGCAGACCTCCGCCAAGGTGCCTGACTTTAAAAATAGATCACAGCTCACAGCTGGCGGTACCGTGAAGCGGTCGGCTTGTTATTAAAACGGTGTGTTTCCGTGTAACGTATCGGCAGATGCCTCTCTCATTCAGCAGCCTTGTTATGTCTGCATAACGTTACACTACATTGTCTCTCATCCCGTCATCTACCGCTTTTTTTCTTTCTCACCGCGGACGGCCAGCAGCTCCCGCCGCACCTCGATGTCTCGCCACACATCCACACACGTATCTCTCTGCTCTCAGAAGGAAGAAGGCGGGGTCATGCGTCATCAACGCGTCATCAGTTACACTGCGCATGTATTATACCCTGTGGTCTTAATGCTCGGGCTGATCGGAATTCTTAAAAAAAATCATGAATCCGGATCATGAACCGGATCGCCACCAAAATGGATTGTTCATAGTGCCACACCCCACCCCTCCAAAAAATTTCATTCAAATCCATCACGAACTTTTGGTGTAATCTTGCTAACAGACAGACAGACAGACATACAGACAGATAGACAGACAAACAAACAAACCAACACCGGTGAAAACATAAGCTCCTTCAAGGCCCATGACCTTGGCGGAGGTAACTAGAAAACCTAAGGAATCCATTGGTACCAACCATGTAATGCTGCTGGGAAGATCGATAAATAACGCTACGAAGTTACGCTAAATTTTGGCGGGGAAAAACTAGCACGGCCATTTTCAAAGGGGTCCTTTGACCTCTGACCTTAAGATATGTGAATGAAAATGGGTTCTATGGGTACCCACGAGTCTCCCCTTTACAGACATGCCCACTTTATGAAAATCACATGCAGTTTCTTGAATACAGAAATGGTTTCCAGCCCCGAGTAGTGCCTGCAGTCTTCCATTCAGGTTAAACCCAGGGCAAAAAGTCCATCAAGCCCTCTGCGGCTCGTTAAGCTTATTGCTGTGAGTGCAGGCAATAATTGAAGGCGACTCAGATGAGCATATTAACATTTTTATCAACTCAGAGTTTCTCTTTTCTCTGTTACGGCAGCTGGACAGTTAGAGGATACTGTTGAGAGAGATTTTAGGGAGTAAATCAAAGTGAAACCGTAAAAACGAGGGGACACGTCCCCCTTGCCTTCCACCCTCAGTGGAAATTACACCTTGGCTATCTAGTCTGTGAACTGGCATTAGCTATGCAGTTTTCCCCAGGTGGTTCGGTAGCTTTGGAAGCAAGACAAGGTGCAACAAAAGACCTGTGTCCTTGTCTGTTGATAAAAGGGAAACTGTACTTGAACTGTACTGTAACTTGAATGCTAATGTGGCTCTTTTTGTGATGTGTCATGTCTGTTGTCTGGCTGTTGCTGTCACCCTCAGCCTTTAATAAAATGGTGACATTGCTGCTTTATGCAAATACATTTAAAATGAAATTATTTCATTAGCTTTTGGGCACTGATTGTATTCCTGTGTGCAAGGACTTAAAGGACCAGTTAGTCAAAAAGCGGAAGAAGTAATATCTAGGGCTGTCAAAATTAACGCAATAATAACGCATTAACTCAAATTTCTTTAACGCAATAACACAACTTGCAATCACTTTCGAAGCTAGAGTGAAGATACTGGCATCATATGAAACAAAAAAACCCCGAAGGAATCCATTGGTACCAACCATGTCATACTAGCTTGTCGCAAAGGAGGCTAAATAACGCTCCAAAACTACGCTATATTTTGGCGAGAAAAAACTGTCATGTACATTTTCAAAGGGGTCCCTTGACCTCTGACCTCAAGATATGTGAATGAAAATGGGTTCTATGGGTACCCACGAGTCTCCCCTTTACAGACATGCCCACTTTATGATAATCACATGCAGTTTAGGGCAAGTCATAGTCAAGTCAGCACACTGACAGCTGTTGTTGCCTGTTGGTCTGCAGTTTGCCATGTTATGATTTGAGCATATTTTTTATGCTAAATGCAGTACCTGTGAGGGTTTCTGGACAATATTTGTCATTGTTTTGTGTTGTTAATTGATTTCCAATAATAAATATATACATATATTAGCATAAAGCAGCATATTTTTCCACTCCCATGTTGATAAGAGTATTAAATACTTGACAAATCTCCCTTTAAGGTACATTTTGAACAGATAAAAATGTGTGATTAATTTGCAATTAATCGGGATGGACAATCATGTGATTAATCATGATTAACTATTTTAACTGATTGACAGCCCTAGTCATATCTAGCCATTGAGATAGCCTGTGTTTTACTTGCAGAGTGTTTGAAATAACTGTTGCTGATTCTTTGTGCCCATCCCAATATAATGGAGGTAAACGGAATTTAATTTGTGGTTTCCTAAAGCATCATAGAATGAACCCCTCAACAGGAAATGTGTTTTCCCAGAAACAACGTCCTGGTTGCTCCACAAACCACACTATCAACAGTTTGCACTGGTGTCCCTACCTTTAAATAAGAGTTCCCAATGAAAGCTGTTGACAGGTGTGTGGATTATTGGCAGCAACCACATCGTTGTTTCTGCAAGGAGACATTGTTTGAGTTTTTCACATTTCAGATTTCAACACTTACAGTCCGTGAATATCAGTCAGAGTGAAGCATTGTTTCATAATTAAGTGTGTGAAATGTGTGTGTGAATTATGCAATTATAATTTAGCCTAGCAACCCATTAGGTGTACTGTGTATTTACTTAACACTTGATATTCTGGAGGCCTCATCATTCCCTCCTGAACAATGATGGAACAAACACCACTAACTGCTCTTCACTACAACTTTAGTTTGAGCAAAGTCACAAAGTGGGCTCTAATTTATCACTGCCATCATAATTATTACTGTAATTAAAACTCACAGACTTTAACAAATAATAATTGAGCGGAGGAGGCGGGTTCGTAACAGTGTTGTTGAAAAAGCTGCATGTCATCTCCATGGATATGAGTATTTTTTTTCTTTCTTTCTGAGAGACAAAAAATAGTTTTATGATGCGGAGAGAAGAGAAAAAAACCCCTCCTATAACAAAGGAAAATCAATCATGGAGCAAAAAGACTTCACAAGGGCCATGTAACATTAAAAAACAAGACACCAGGGAGGAAGTCAGAACTGGAAGGCTGGACTACCAATCCCAGGAGCCCCAGAAGTTTATGTCAACTGGTTTGTACCAACTTAAATTAAATCTTTGTTTGGGTGTACGCTCCGCTAAAGCATGACATGAGGGTCTTAGAGGAGTACTCCAGACATTTAGTATTGCACTTCCATAATACTGCGGGACTGATAAGAAACAGATTAACCTCTTTTACCCGACAAACCTGGTTCATTTATGTAATTCTAGGACTGTTTAGGGACCCCAGTATACAGAAATATTCAAATATACCATTTTAGAATAGGCGAAAATAACACATTTATACGCATTGCATAAAACTGCATGGTTTTTGTCCAAAACTGCATGTGATTATCATAAAGTGGGCATGTCTGTAAAGGGGAGACTCGTGGGTACCCAAGGAATCCATTTTCATTCACATATCTTGAGGTCAGAGGTCAAGGGACCCCTTTGAAAAATGGCCATGACAGTTTTTCCTCGCTAAAATTTAGCCCAACTTTGGAGCGTTATTTAGCCTCTTTACCGACAAGGTGGCATGACATGGTTGGTACCAATGGATTCCCTTAGGTTTTCTAGTTTCATATGCTATCTGTAGCTTCACTCTAGCTTTAAAAGTCTCGGAGGGTTAATCAACGCAAACAAACTCGTACCTGCACACATGACACAACGGCACACACACCAACAAACACCTCGTTCCTGGAGCGAGTCCTTTCGATTTGCTCGGCTGGCAGCGAGCGACCTAATGACACTGCACATTTTCCCCTCTTCCTCCCATAACAAGAACAGCTTGTTCTGCTCTTGTCTAGACAGTGGCGGGGGGTGGGTGGGGGGGGGGAAGAAGGCAGGAACAGAGATCCGATTCAAAGAACAGACCAGCATGACCGTTCTTTGGAACGAGCCCTCTCCCCTTCTTCTGAGTGGCAATTAGTGAAGCCTCAGCGACTTGCTCAGCCTCTCCTCTCCTCTCACTGTCTTTCATTTTATCTCATCTATTACTCTGATCGCCTCCTCTCTGCCTCCTCTTTCAGTCTCATCTCCTCTTCTGTCTATCCTCTCCTCCCCGGCTTTATCATTCTCTATTACTCCCCCATCTTGTCTTCTCCCCCCACCCCCCCTTGTCCATCCTCTCACTTTGTGTCTTTGCTTTTAGTCTCCCATCTTCTGGCCATCCTCTGTCTCCTCCGCTGCTCCTCTCTTTCTTCCTCTCCAGCAACACTCCCATTCAGCTGTCACATGAATTTGAAGCGAAGCTTTGAAATGTCGGAAAGAAATGCGAGACAACAGTAAACCGGTCTTCCCCTGGTGAATTATGCGCGCCGTGTGCGTCTGTGTTACAAACACAGGTTAATTAGCGGGACTCGAAAATGCCAGACAGAGCGGTGAGATGAATGATTTCCCTCCAAGTTCTGCCAAGATCTGATCAGCAGATACTTAAATGTGAAGGATGAAGAAATGAGCAGGAAGCAAACAAAAGAACACCATTAAACAAGATCAGCTCTACTGTATGTGACAGCTTAAATGAAATTATATGAGAGGTCACAGTAGACAGATATTTTACAGACAGAAATGTCCCTATTCATTAGAAAAACGCATTTACTGCTGTTGAACGCTATTTCATCACAACAATATAAAGCCTTGGCAGCATAAAACCCTCACAGACAAAGTGGAGGTTATCTTTTCAAATCTGCCATTTCTATTTAGTCTTTTCATTTCATTCATTATGATATGCAAAATAAGTCACAATCAAATCTTGTATATTTTTAGAGCATCTTACAGATCAAAAGGCTTTACAAACATACGAGACAAAAGTGTAACAAGACTCCGTCAAAACCAACAAGTATACGTCTGAACTGTGTGTGGTCAGTGTTTGAATTTGTGGCTAAATTGTTCCACTAATAGTCAGTGGTCACATCTATAATGTTAAATCCAGCGGTACATGTCCACCAGGTCCGGCAAGGACACAAGGGGACACGCTGCTCCACTCAACTGGCCGTTGAAGTGGCATACTTGCCAACCCTCCCTATTGTCCCGGGAGACAATTTTCATTGCCCTCTCCTGGTTTCCTCCCGGGGTCACAACTGTCCTGCATTTCTGTAGTAGCAGATCCTTTAAGTCCTGTAAGTTGTGAGGCGGGGCCTCCATGGATCGGACTTGTTTGTCCAGCACATCCTGCAGATGCTCGATTGGATTGAGATCTGGAGAATTTGGAGGCCGAGTCAACACCTCGAACTCGTTGCCATCCACATGATGTAAAAGAAAACGTGATTCATCAGACCGGGCCACCTTCTTCCATCGCTCCGTGGTCCAGTTCTGAAAGCTCACGTGCCCATTGTAGGCGCTTTGTTGGCGGTGGACACGGGTCAGCATGGGTACCCTGACCGGTCTGCGGCTACGCAGCCCCATACGCAACAAACTGCGATGCACTGTGTGTTCTGACACCTTTCTATCGGAACCAGCATGAACTTTTTCAGCAATTTGAGCTCCAGTAGCTCTTCTATTGTCCTATTCTATTTTCCTTCCTTGGACCACTTTTGGTAGGTCCTGACCACTGCAGACCGGGAACATCCCACAAGAGCTGCAGTTCTGGAGATGGTCTGACCCGGTCGTCTAGTCATCACAATTCGGCCCTTGTCAAAGTCGCTCACATCCTTACGCTTGCCCATTTTTTTCTGCTTCCAACACATCAACTTCAAGGACAAAATGTTCACTTGCTGTCTAATATATTCCACCCACTACCAAGTGCCATTGTAACGAGATAGCCAATGTTATTCACTTCACTTGACAGTGGTCATAATGTTATGGCTGATCGGTGTATATAAGCCCTACTGATTCCACCTGGACGACAATACAGCTACACCTAATGTTGAAGAGATGCTCGTGACACAGCGTGCAGGTGTTTTCCATTATCTGGCTGATAGACGTGAAGTCAGGTTAGGTGGAGCTGTGCTGGAAATTATAGGATTTCACCAAACCTCATGGTATTAATAGGCCCGTTTTAACAGAAGGCAATTAGCCACCTCACAGCAGGAAAAACACAGGTGTAAATAATACAATTAATGAATGATGGCTGAAGTCCATGTATCTGCTTCAGTTCTGGGTCCTAGTATTGTGCATGCTGGCTCACTGGCATGGCTTACCTGAATAGAACAGAGGCATCATTAACGTTATTAGTAACTCTTGTGCTTTTCCTACCGAGACAAGTCAAAATACCTCCTGTAAGAATGATAATGGTCTCAATTTTCCTGTCCTAATGAAATGTTGCTGCAATCGAACCACGACAGAATGAGGGGATGTCAATCAAGTGCAGTCTGCACGCGCCCAGGCAGTCCTGATGATGCAGGCAGAACAGGAGTTAGCATGCGTAGGGTTATAAACATAAACTGGCCAGCAGGCCATCAACAGCGGTACACGAGTTGTAAATTATACAGTGATCATTAACCTCAATTATTGTCATGGCATTCACTGCAGCCAAGCAGCGTCCCTCCTTCCTCTGCTACTTCTATTATTTTGCCCTCCAGTTGTGTAAACAAACAGTAACTAGAATCACCGCCTCGTGGTTGTTTGCCTCCGACAACCTGTCAAGTTGTAGTTGACATCCATGTCTGTCCAAAACGTCATCACTTCATCATTTTATCCTGTTAGACAATTCTGTGAAATTGTCATAATTTGCATTTGAATTCTTGTTACGACCAAGAATTCATATTGTGAGGTCACAGTGACCTTGACCTTCGACCACAAAAATGGATGTTTGTGTCAAACTTCAGGAAATTCCGTCCAGGGCATTCCTGAGATATCGCGAGAGTGGGACGGCTGTGAGGTCATAGTGACCTTGAAGTTTGACCTTTGACCACCAAAATCTAATTTCTTCATACTTGAGTAAAAGTGGATGTTTGTACCAACAAACGACACAGTCCACATAGTGCGGTGATCAGGATGGACGGACGGGTCCAACAAACACAGGACCTTCCCCCAGGACACCGTTGTTTGTGTCCCATGTGAAGCCAACTCAATGTTGAATTATTTGACCTTACTTTTGTGACGTTACTTATGTACTTATCTAATGCCACATGCGCAATTTATATAACAAACTACTTATTTTATGAACCCAAACAGGTTCTGCACCACAGTCACTAAAAGGGCTCTTAAATCTAGCGAGAAAGCCGCTAAGTTGGCAACACTGATTGGGAGAGCTACAGGAATGAGTCCTAAAACCCAGAAATGAGTTAGCATTTTAGCACTTCCGGTTCCCCTCGTCTGGAAGTCAACGGGTTTTTGGAATGGGTTTTTAGTTAGAAATAAGGCCTGCGGTTAACACAAGCTTAAGACAATTTCACATTTTGTTCTACGACATAAAATACATCAATAAATACCCCACTTGTGAATTTTGAAGCCTTAATTTGTCTTAAAAAGGCGGTTGCTAACAAGTGGCTACATGAGACGACTGAACGTCATCACGCCGACTCGTCCTCCTTTACGGCGTCGTTGTGTTTACTCATGTTCATGCGACCGTGGTCGTTTATAGCGTTATAACGTTAGCTCTTTACTTCTGCTGATTGCATTCACACTTCAAAAATCATAAAAGTGGTGTTCATTTGTGAAGATTATCTGACTGAACAACATCCCTATATGCTGTCAAACTTCACATTCCTATTTTGTCCCTTCTTCTTCTCTCACACTCTTTCTTCACTGCTTCCTGTGCCTCTCCTCTTTTCCTGTCCGTCATCGCCTTTGACGTCAGTTTTGTCTGTCGACCTGTCTGCCTCGAGAGGCGAGCAAGGAAACAGTCTGCTCCGCCTGCAGAAACCAGACAGGAGGAGGAGGAGGAGGAGGAGGAGGAGAGGAAAGGATGCAGAAAGAGCAGAAAGAAGGACAGATGGCAGCGGCAACAATAGACAGGAAGCGGAAACGAGGGAAGAAAGGGAAGAGGCAGCGAGGAGGAGGAGGAGGAGGAGGAGGACGAGGAAGAGAGGATAGAGAACAGTGATGAGGAGGATGGTGGTGATGATGATAAGATTGTGGGTGATGAGAGCTCTGAGGATGAAGGTGATAATGAGGATATGATAAGGAGCGAGAGGGAGGGAAAGCAGGAGGAGATAGGAAGAGGAAGAGGAGGATTACAAGGCATGAGAGGAAGAGTAAAACTACATTTAAACCAAACTGGTCTGACCTCTCTATTATGACACCAGTGGAGCATTACAGGACGTGTGATATTGACTTTCAGCCGGCTCGTTCTCCGCAGAACTAACGTTTCACATCAAAGGTCTCAAAAGGGAATCTTTCCTTTCGAGGAAATGATTGCTGAGAGACAGAGGGAGGGCTTTTTTTTGTTATTGCTATTTCCTGTTACTTTCAACTCCCGCACTGTTCTCTAACAAGGAGAAACCAAATCCCACAGTGGGGAAGAAAAACTGCTCATGCAGACTCAGACAGAAAATGTGTGACGTGAATTGCACTTTGACTAGTGTGTGTGTGGTTGTGTGTGGTTGTGCCTGTGATATAACAAAGTGTTGCAGTCGTCGCTTGCCAGTGACAGACTGGGGGCCGGATACTTGTTTTTAGCAGTGTGAGAGTGTGTGTGTTTCTCAGTGTGTTTCTGGGTATGTGGCTACCAAAGTGTCCTTGGGCGTCCGATTGGATGTGTGTGTTTCTGTGCGTGTGTGAGTAAAGGAGAGTCAGCGGGCTGTTGTTGCTGCAGTCACAGCTCTCACACCAGCAGCATTAGAACTAGAGATTAAGGCTGGGACAATTCACCTATCTCCCGATTCGATACTATCACGATACTATGTGTGCCGATTCAATACGTATTGCGATTCGATATTACGATTTATTACGATTTTTTTTAAAACTTTTTTAACACTAGACCATGGGAAAAAGTTAAATCATAAACATCTAGGGACTTTTGCTTTGGAATATATCTAAAATAATACAGTGAGAATGTTTGATTTTCAGCATGTATGTAGTCAGAGATATCAAATATATCAGTCATTGACAGGAATTATTTAATACTTTTTTTTCCCCAGCAACCCAAAAATCAAAGAATAAAGACATTTCCCTTACAAATTGGTGATAGTTTCGGGCGATTCGATCACAGAGATGAGAGTGACGGCTGGCTTGACCGCACGTTACCTCGATACGATAACGTTTCCTGTCCGTGACAGAGTTAGCATGCAGCTTTAGCCATGATGTGTAGCTCTGCTTTTCCTGCAATGTGTGAAACGCAAAGTGTTTCCATACTTAACTATATGTGTAGTGTTTACCACTTTGGATTTAACATGTGAGGGGGGGCCGCCGTTTTCTACTTTATCGTTTCGGTTCGCTGCGGTTTGTTTTGGTTGAAGGATACGGAACGGATATGACGTCACGTTACTCAGACTACAACAATA